>JAODAL010034619.1:0-44002 GCA_025379985.1 Phyllomedusa bahiana
ATGAAAAAGACAATTAAGACACATCAGATAATTTATTCAGTCCAGGTCACTGCAATAGGGAAATCAGTGCAGAATTAACAGATAACTTTTAACCTTATGGGAAGGGTAGAACAGGGTGAGCAAAAGAGAAAATATTTTCGTTTTAAATTGAAAAAAGGAAAAATAGGGTGCTGATGTTTAAAATCTGCTGAGCTGCCAAAGGAGTGGGGGATAGGAATGGTAATTAGGTTGACCCAATTCCTTTGAAAATTTTTATAAACCCATTATTTGTAAGAAAATGCATTTCTTAAACAAAAAAACTATATACAACGTCCAAATGCAAAAATTTTAAACACTGAATTTTACTATCCCAATATCAACATTTAAAAAATACAAAATAAGCCCCTAGTGCAAGTAAAAACTCTATAATAGCCCCTATGTCAAGAAATAATATATAAAAATGCCCCCTATGTTAAAAATATACTACAAAATACGCCCCCTTTTTTAAAAAATATAACTAATAATCTTTTCCATGTACAAGAATATAAACAAATTTTTACTGCCCCTAGTACAAGAAAAAAATACTATAAAAATGCTCCCAGTACAAAAATAACTACTATAATATGCCCCCTATTTACAAGAATAAACTCTATAATACCCCCCCAATGTAAAATAAAATAAACTATAAACTGTTCAAATTTTAAAGAATATAACTTATAATACTGCTCCTATGTAAAGAATATAACTATATAATACGCACCCTAGTCAAGAAATAACTATATAATACTCCCCCTATTTTACAAGAATATAACTACATAATACTGCTCCTATGTCAAAATAAAAATACATAATACTGCCAAAAGGAGGGGGGAAAGGGAATGGAAAGTGGGTTGTTTTAATGTCCATTGACAAGGGTTTTAAAAACCCATTAGTTGTATGAAAATGTCATTTCTTAACACAAAACTACTATACAACTGTCCCAAATACAACAATATAACTATTTAAATACTATCCATTTTACAACAGTATAACTATATAATACGCTCCTATGTACAAGAATAAATATAAAACTTAGAGATGGGGAATTTCTCAACTTCGGTCGCATTCGCCGAATTTCCGACAAAAAATAACTTCGGCTGATTTACTTGGGCAAAATGCATTAAAAAACAGCTCTTTCCAGGCTGCACAGACCCTGCGGGGTGCGGTAAACTTGTGCCATTTTAAATATGCAGGGGGAGCTTGGTTTGGTCTCATAAATTTTGTGTTTTGTTGACACGCACGACTCCCCCCCCGCTCTTAGAATCGTTCTATAAAATTCCCTGGGCACTTAAGAGGGCAAAACTGCCCAAAAAAACGCAACGGGAATGTTACCTGATAAAGTCAGCCAGCGACAGCGGAAAAAACAAGTGAGAGCTCGGGGGCAACATCAGTGACGAGTTGGAGGGACGGCAGAACCACAGCAGCATGAGGTCAGGCAGTGGCAAAATGACATTTGGGGGGTGGAAAACGGGGGAAGCCCGAATGGCCAATACACAGTTGGAGATCACGGCGCAGCAGTATGAGATCAGACAGGGGCACAATGACATTCTGGAGGGGCAAAAAACGGAAAATAGGCCACAGGTGGCACAATGACACAGTGTGGAGGTCAGGGAAAGGCGCTGAGGTCAGACAGGGGCACAATGCAGAGTGGTAGGTCACGGCAGCAGCCACAGCGCAGCATGAGGTCAGACAGGGGCCAAAGACAAAGTGTGAGGTCACGGCAGAGCCACAGCAGCAGCATGAGGTCAGACACACAATCACATTCGGGAGGTGGCAAAAAAGGAGTAGGCCACAGAGGGGCACAAGACACAGTGTGGAGGTACGGCAGCAGCCATAGCACAGCATAGGTCAGACAGTGGCACAATGACAGAGTGTGGGAGGTCACAGCGCGCCACAGCACAGATGAGGTCAACGGGGGAAAATGCACATGTGGAGGTCACGGCAGCAGCCACTCACGCTGAGGCAGGTAGCGACCAATGACATTCGGGGAAGGCAAAAAAGGAGAAACCACAGAGTGGGACAATGACCAGTGTGGAGGTCAGGGCAGTGCCCAGCGCAATGAGGTGCAGGGGACAATGACACATGGTAGGTCACGGCCAGCAGAAAATGAGGTCAGACAGTGGCAAAAATGACATTCTGGAGTGGAAAAAAACGTAGTAGGCCACGAGTGGCACAATGACAGAGAGTGGGGTGGGGGGGGGTGCAGCATGAGGTCAGCAGGGGCAAAAATCACATTTGGAGGTGGAAAAAACTGGGAGGCACAGAGTGGCAAAATGACAGAGGTGGAGGTGCGGCAGCGGAGAAACGCATGGGGTCAGGGGGGCCCAAAAATAAACCCAGTTTTGGAGGCCCGGGCAGCCCCAGCAGCGCATGAGGTAACAGTCACAATGACAAGTGTGGAGGTGGGTGGCAATCCCATCCCGGGTTAAAGGGGTTGGTGGCAGTGGAGAAACTGTCAGCAGTGTGTGGCTCAGGGGGGTGGAGCATCAAAATGTGTGAGGCGGTTTGTTTGAACCAGATCATTTCCACAGTTTGGTGGGCGTCGGGGCTGATTAGTCTGACGCCTAAGGCATTGGTGTGGGGAAAAATCCGGGCCGCCCACGCCGATTCATCTTGCAAAAGGTCGTCTTTCCACATTTCCCTGGAAAAGCGGGTTCTCCTTGGGGTAATGTGGCCCCGCCGCACTGAAACCCGCTTGATCCCACACTATGGCCGGGGGGGCAGCTTCCCCACTGCAAACTCGGCAAATGGGGCCCAAACCATCCGTTTGGGCGCCCAGTGTCCAGCGGTCTTAAAAATGGGGGGCGGTGTTTCCCCAGTAGGCCACCCCCCTGTTTTTTCAGGGTTTCTCGGGGCCTGTGTGCTGCTCGGCGCTGCCCCCCTCCTGGGGGTGAAGGAAGCTGCCATCAGTGAATCAATTAGGTTGCTGTGTGGAGGGGGTACTGCCCCGCCCACCCCCCCTTCCCCCCAGCCGCGGAGAGTACGTGAGCGCTAAAGAACCCCCGGTCAGACCTGTCAGGGGAGGGCGATGCCGCACAGGGGCAGCCCCCAACTGATACGGAGGATTTCCATGGTTTTGTTTTTGCCCTCCCCTCAAAGCGGGGAAAAAGGCTTTTTTTTTGCCCGTAGCGAGGGTCCAATAGGGGGGAGGGGAAAAGTAACCCTCTCCCGGATCTGACTATTGGGCACTACCCAGGCAAATAACATGCTGGGGGGCCTCTGCACAAGTGACTCCGAGGGGCTCCTGCCCATTTCCCTGTATATGCACGGTGCTTGGGGGTCATCTCCCTCGTCTTCCTTTTCCCCTCTCCCTCCTCCAGCGCCCCTGCTCCCCTCTTTTGGGGGTAGAAAATCCCTCATTTCACCAGACAATGCTTCTGCTCCAATGTCCTCTCCTCCTCCTCCTTTCAGCCCCCACCGGATAGTGGCCACGAGGATGCCACACCCCATCCCGCCCAGACAGATTTTTCAGCATCTTTTCCAGGACAGAAGCGGGAAATGACGTTATTCATCCGTGCCCTGGCGACTGACAAATAAGGGCCCTCGAATGGCCTCAAAAAAAGGGCAGGGCACGCTTGGTGCCACGGCGACATCAAAGTTACACGGGGAGTATCGCCACCAGGATCATAAAAAAAAATTGTTAAGGGCCCTTTCTTTTCATACAGTGGGTCCAAATGTCAGGGGGAATTCCAACGGTGGAAAATCGCATATCAGAGTGTGTTGGGGAGGCCTTTCTCCCGCTGCAACTCGAGTAGAGTGTTCCGGGTTTTGTACGAATGGATGAAGTGCTTTTCACGACCCCGGGCCATTTTCAGAATGTTTGAAGTCGGGGGAAAGATTAAACCTTTTCACAACCAATTGAAAGGGGCCCCATGCGGGCCATGGCCCTCCTCCCGGTGCAGCTGGACACCATGCCCCCCATTGTCTTCACCAGGGTTTCCCGATTTGCCGTTGGGCGGGAAAGCCACACATCGTTTCTTGTGCATGATGCGGAGCATTTCCCTCTCTGTGTGACTTCGTTCGCCGAGGGCAAGCCAGGGAAAAAGCATGACCCCATGTGCCCTACACAATTGGGGTATGAGGGAGCGTTATTGGGAGGATGGATGGGGGGGAGGGGGGGGAGGCGGACTTTGGGCGCGGGCCCGCAGTTTGACAAACGTGGAGGAAAAGCGGCTCTCTTCCCAAGTTTTTGGGTGTGCCTGGCCGGGAAGCACTTTCCCCCCGGGGCCCAAAAAGGGAAAAATGTACTGGCCCTGAGAGTTACGTCCGACGCCCGGCTGCCGTGCACCTTGGAAAAACCGAAAGCTAAAGGGTTTTTGGCCCCCCTTCTGTTCTACTATTTATAAAGTTGGACGCCTTTTTGGAAAAAAAAATTAAGGTTGGGAAATTTCCCATCTCGGCTCGGCACAAGCCATTAGTTCTCTGAATGGTGCGAGTCACCATTTTGGAAAGGGGGGGACTGCAGTACCAAAAACTTGGACAGGGGCACGGTCGCTGCTGACCTTAGGATGGTTGGGCAATGTTGTCTCTTTGCAATCGCCTCGTGAAGACTGCTGGCCCATGAGTAGCGAGGAGAGGGGCCGGACCGGGGGGTGATGTCAAAGAGAAACAGCTTCCTTCTGCGCGGGGGGGGAGCCTTGACTGGCTGCAATGGTGCGTGCCCCTGGGCGCTCTGTGCTGTTTTTGGGGGCGGCAGGTGGGCCCACATCTGAGCACGTTTCCCCGGCCAAGGATGGGGACGCGCTGGTTGACGCAGGGCCGGGTGCCCAATTTGCTCCCCGGCCCGCTTCCTTTCTGCTTAAAAATTTTACAAAACCAAATTTGGCTCCTCCCGGGTTTTGCAAAGAACTGCACACGCCGAGTATGTTTTTTTACCCCCAAGCTCCGCTTTTTGTGACTACTGCGTCGCTGAGCCCCCGGCCGCACTTTTTTGGACTCTAACGGGTTTTTTTCCCGTGGCGTTGGCTCCCGACCTCACCTGTGCTTTTTGCGACCCGGCCCCGACCCACTTGCGGTGCGCGTGCCGACAGCAAGCGATGCCCTCTTCTCCTGACGATGAGAAACCCTTCTTCACCCGGGTCCCCAAATGGGTCGGTACTATCATTATTTGTGTTTCATGTCACTGCTGTCCCCATCACCCGGGTTTATTGCAGAGGCGCCCCTCACAAAGACCCCCCATCCACTCTCAACACTAACTTTTCCGCCTACTGCAAAAAGCAGGGGTTTTTGGCCCCAATTTTTTCGCTGCCCGTAGCGTGACTGCCCTCCTCAAATTGTTACCCGCTGTATGGGCGCTGAGCCCAGACCCATAGTAGATTCTGGTGAGGAACCGGATGGGACAGGGCGGGTTTTTAGGAAGGTGAGGGCCCCGCCCGCCCAGGGGCCCTGCAACTAAGGGGGTGCCTAACATTCCCCCCCGACCTGGTGGGGTTGTAAAGATTGGGAGGAAATGGAGGGCCCAGCAACCAATCAGAACCCTTTGGGGTTTTAGTCAGTACACGGCGCTAGATGACAGCGGCGTTGTGTCCTCACCGAGTGGGCCCCCGTGCGAGTCCCCCTTTAGTGCTGCGACCTGGGCCTGTCCAGGAATGTTTGTTACTCTAATCGAGGTGCGGCCTGCCACCTCTCGTTGACATAAGTTTGTTCTAAATGTACAGAATGTTTGATGAAGATATCTGTATATGATAAATATACACCCTGTATTTGACCCAAATGAACCATATGAAGCTGGGTAACCCTTGGTATAAAAATTTTGCTCCACAAATGGGGAGGAAAAATTGATTGTAGTGCCGTTTAAAAAAACGTATTTTACTGAATATAAAAGCACAAACAGGGTTAATTAACCTTTGGGTATGAATTTTTCTACAGAATTTTTTCTGTGGGGGTGAAAAACAAAGTTTCTTTTACGAGTACAACTAGAAAAACGCTTAATTAACCCCTGGATGTAAATTTCGCAAAAGAATTGAGCACCACAAACTACTAGCTTTTGTAGGGTTACATTTGGGGTTTTCTCGCCACACAACAAGAGATAAAATTGTAATTAAAATTTTTTGTAAATTTGGCTCGGAAAAATTTATATTTTGGGTTGAAAAAAAGGTTTTTTCTTGATCACTAAACTGAATAACAACGTTAATTAACCCCGGATGTTAATTGCGCGAAAAAAATTTTAGCAGCCAAAAAAAGAAGGGTATTTGTATTTTAAAAAAAAGTGTTTTTTAAATGAATACAAAAGGAACTGGTTAGATCCCCTTGGGTTTCAATGTGCTTTGGGCCGTGGATTAAAATGTATATGCAGCTCGTGGACACACATGGATTCAGATCCCAATACCCCAAAAAAATCAGAATAAACATTTGAAACGTCTTGAGACAACTGAGACTCCCCCCAAAAAAAGTTATAAAAATCAGTTCTTTTGTAAGGTTGAGTGCGGCGCACCCCTGATGAGACAGGAGGGGAGTGTGAGCTCCCGGGTGCGTCGGACTTTTTTAGTGCGGGGGACGTACAGAAAACCCGCCCCTTCCGATTGGGTTTATCTCTGCACTTTTCATGCAGGGTTTGCCTTCCCTCCTAATTCTTTGCCCCCTGTAACGCCATGTGCTGCAGCCATTTTTCAATCAAAAGCACCTTCGTTCACCCGAATCCCCCAAAGTTCGACTCGTCCGAACCCAAGTTTTCCCGAAATTCTAAAAAAATTCCATTTGTTGAATCAATTTTGCCCCTCTTAATTATGTAGTTATATTTTTGTACATAGGGAGTATTTGGGAGTTTTATTCTTGTACAAGGGGCAGTATTATGGTAGTTATTTTCTTGTACATGGGGAAGTATTTAGTAGTTATATTCTTGTACATGGGCAGTATTATGTGTTATATTTTTTTTTTCATAGGAGGAGTATTTAGTAGTTTTATTTTTATACAAAGGGAGAGTATTAAAGTGTTATTTTCTTGAAAATAGGGGCAGTTTTATAGTAGTTTTTTTTCTTTAATAGGAGCAGTTTTATAGTAGTTTATTTTATAAAGGGGCAGTATTATAGTTTTATTCTTGTAAATATGAGCAGTTTATAGTAGTTTTTCTTGTACATAGGGGCAGTTTTAAGTAGTTATATTCTTTTCATAGGAGCAATATTAAGTGTTATATCTTGTAGAAGATATACTGTGTTTTTACTCTCACCATAGGCAAGCAGGGGGAAATCGTAGAAAATTTGGTAGAATAAAATAAAATAAAAAAAAGACGGCACTAGGCATCTTGCCAAATTAAAAGTCGTTTAATGTCCAAATTAAAAGCAGAACTGCAAAAACCGTTTCTCAGTCTACCTCGCTTCATTAGTTGCATGTGTTGACACTGCATGGATTCTCCTTTATAAAAAATGTTATAACAAGTATAAAACACTTACATTTTTGTTGAAAACATATAAATAACAACTGAAAAAAATATAATAAATTTAAAAAATTGTTAGAAAATGACCTTAATCTCTAAAATAAAAAAGATTTAAAAAAAATAAATTGGAATTTTCCTTACCCAAAGGAAACTGGGAGGCATTGTCTGATTACCAAATAGGCAAATCAAAATTGAGGCCTTTAAAAATTTAGTTTTGTGGGTTTCTTGAAAAACCAGCAGGGTGTCTGTTTCTACAAATTGAGAATAATTTTCAGAAAAATAAACAGAAAAAGTGCCCGGATAAATTTTATCCCAAAAATATATGCACAAATGAAAGAATGCACAAAACTTATGCACAAAAAGAATGTATGCCGTAAATTATGCACAAAAAAATATAAAGTATGCCTGTAAAATATGCACAAAAGAAGTATGCCGATAAATTTAAAACACAAAAAAAAAAAAAAAATAAAAAAGATGCTGATAAATTTGCACAAATGAAATGTATATCTGATAAATATATGCAAAAATGAAATGTATATCCGATAAATATATGCACAAATGAAATGTATACCCGAAAAATATATGCACAAACGAAATGTATATCCGTAAATATAGCACAAATAAATGTATACCGAAAATTTTGTGCAAAAAAATGTATACCCGATAAATATATGCGCAAAAAGTTTCCTTTTCTGACAATTCCCTTTTTTTTTATCTTGTCATGGTAGGAACTGTTCAATCGGCTGTCCAAAAATAGGGGTGATACTTTATGGGATTTTCGAAATCCTTTTGGGAATACGTGGGTGAGTCCATATGAATTGTGTTGTATCTATGGGTTTTTCACCCTTTTAGACAACTTCATGACCGTACGACTAATATTGTATAACAAAAAACACGTTATTAATAAATCCTAGGAACCCCCCCCCTGTCTACGTCCCTTTTCCGGAAAATTTTTTTTTGGGTTTTAAAAAAAACAAAGTTTTGGATTCTACTATGAACACAAACTTAATGAATTTGGGAACCCCATTCGAGTACCCCGGTCTATTGTTACAGTGATTCCCAAAGGATTACCCCTTTCTCCTCCCCCGTTTCTTAAGATGTTTTAACCTAGGGGGCTCTCAGATTTTTTATCGTTTGCCCTGCGAAAGATTATTGGGTCTGTTGGGTGGATTTAGTTCAGTGTGGGGGCAGCTTTAAATTTTTCACCAAAGTTTTTTTTGGGTTTTCTGGATTTTTTTGTGTTGGGGTTTAAATTGTTGTAATGAAACTAAACTTGTTTCTTGTTTCTAGTGATAGTTTTTGAGGTATAGGTTCTGTACTCCCTGCCCCTTGATTACTAGCTTCAGGGTACAGGTACTCTTTCTGATTTTTAAGTAAAGCTTTTTCTTTGCATTATTTATCAATTTTTTGGGGAATTTCTTTTGTAAAAGTCCTCCGTACAATTTTTACGGATACGTCTGAATTGTCCGAAAGGAACATTTCTGGTCCAACTACGAAAATGACTGCTGTCAAAATGCTGGTAACTGTTCGAATCGCAGACTTGAAAGGAATTTTTTGATTTTATCTGATCCTCATCGATAAACAGGCATAGATATAAATAAACGATTTCAACAGGATTGGTGTTCCCTGTGAATGTAATACCTTCTTGGTTGTGGTTTAGGTATTCGGTGATCTTGTGTGCTTCGGAGGATGTCCCTTTCCAGATCTAGATAAGATCGTCTATGTATCTTTTATAAAACACTATGTGTTTCAGAAATGGATTTTCTGGAGTATAGATATAATCCTCCTCGAATTTGCCCATAAATAAGTTGGCGAAAGAAGGGGCTACTTTCGTACCCATAGCTGAGCCTTTTATCTGATGATAATGTGCTTGATTGTATGTAAAAAAATTTTTTGCTCAAAATAAGTTCTAGGCCTTCCAATAACATTTTTTTTAAATTATTGCTTAAATTTGTATCAAGATCCAAATTTTTTTTAACCGCATCTATACCCTGAGCATGTCTAATGTTCGAGTAAAGAGCTGTTACATCGAGTGTCAGAAACAAGTAGTCTTTCTCCTATTTAAAACCAGTTAAATCCCTTAAAATATCGTCAGAATCTTTCAAATAACTTCTAAGATTTTTTACCAAAGGTTGGAGATAGATCTCCACATAATGTGACAAATTAGACAATGTGGAATTTACACCAGACACAACAGGTCTCTCCGGAGGTTTTTTCTCGTTCTTGTGTATTTTAGGTAAAAAATAAAAGTGTGGTGTGGATGGTGTTTTAATCCTTAGAAATTTAAACTCATCCTTCGTGATTATTCTCTCGTTCAGGGCTCTGTTTAGAAACTCATCAAACACTTTTATTAGTTCATCGTGAACTATAGGGGGTGATTCTTCATAATAATTCTCGTCTTTCAAGATTCTTAGTGCCTCCTTATTGTAATCTGACAGGTTCAGGATGACAATACTCCCACCTTTATCTGCATTTCTAATAGCAATATTTTTGTTTTTAGCTAATCCTTCTAAAGCTGATTTTTTCTTGCTTGGTTAAGTTACATTTCTAGGAGCTACCTTGAGTTTTTCGGAAATCCTCTGAACTAAGTCAAAGATACAGAGATATGGTCCCCTGTGCAACCAAAGGGTAAAAGTTTGGATTTACTTTTAACCTTGATCTCTCTTTTCTCAAATTCCTCTGTGTCAGTATTTGTAGCAGTTTTGGGTGGATCTGTCTTTTTATTTAGAAAGTATATTTGTAGAGTTAATTTGCGAATAAAGACGTGTAAATCTTTATAAACTGTAAACGGATCTAAAGAGGAACGGGCATAAATTCATGCCTTTCTGTATATTTTTATCTCAATCTCTGAAAGGTTGTAATCCGACAGATTGTAAATTTTCACTAGATTTTTCGTTTTATTTTTTGTTATTTTAGATTGGGAAATACTCTTCCTGGCGTGTCTGAGTTGTCTTAAACGGAGGGAGTTCTTTTTCCTGCTTGCGAATCCCCTCGCCCCCCTTCTGTTGATAATTTTCTTTTTCGATTTGAGAAATTTAATTTCATGATCAGGGGTTGCTCTGTCGTGTGGTGAACATTCAAAATGGGGTTCAATTCTAAAAAAGAAGACTGATGGGAGGTGCTTGCACCCATGTTCACTTTTAGAGGCGGTAATTTACTATTAATCTTTGTGGAATTTAGATTCTTAAGTTGTTCAATAGTATTTGCATCCAAAATCAATTGGTTATCATGAGAAATAATGATATTCTCTATTACAGGAGCTTTTTCATTGAATTCTATTTACCTTGCACAACTCGTCCAGGTGAGAGACTAATACACCAGAATCTTTTAAACTTCATACAAAAGTTTATGTACACGAGGTGCGCTTCTCTCTGCTCCTTGATTCATTTTGCAGTGATCTAATTACTATTCTTGTAGATAGGAGGCAGTATTATAGTAGTTATATTCTTGTACATAGGAGCAGTATTATAGTAGTTATATTCTTGTACATAGGGGGCAGTATTATAGCAGTTATATTCTTGTACATAGGGGGCAGTATTATAGTAGTTATATTCTTGTACATAGGAGCAGTATTATAGTAGTTATATTCTTGTACATAGGGGGCAGTATTATAGTAGTTATATTCTTCTATATTGGAACAGTATTATAGTAGTTATTTTATTGTACATAGGAGGCATTATTATAGTAGTTATATTCTTGTACATAGGGAGCAGTATTATTAGAGATGGGCGAATTGATTCTAACGAAGTGGAATTCGTTTAGAATTTCAGGAAGACTTCGGTTCGGAACGAAGTCGAACTTTGGGGGACTTCGGGTGAACAAAGTGTGCTTTTCATTGATAAAATGGCTGAGAGCACATGGCGTTACATGGGGCAATGCACTCTGGGGGAAAGAAGGGCATAGCCTGCATGACATGTGCAGAGGTGAAGCCAATCAGAGACCGGCGGGATTCTGTGACGTCACCGCACTATATAAGTCTGGGCGCGACGCTGGGAGCTCACACTCCTCTCACTATACTGATCAGGGAAGGTGCTGCCGCGGCTGCTTATGATGTCTCTTAGTAAAGAACTGATTTTTATATAGCGATTTTTGGGGGGTGTCACAGCTTGTCTCAGAGACTGCTTCTTTTCATGTTCTATTTCTGATTTTGTGGGGTATTGGATCTGAAGTCCAGTGTGCGTCCACTGCAGCTGCATATATATTTTAATGCTATCTGCTCACAGCACATTGAATATCCAAGGGGGATCTAAGCCAGTTCCTGTTGTATTCATTTAAAGAAAAATACATTTTTCCTGTAGCATAATTCACAAGCGAAGGTTAATTACAATTTTTTCTCTTGTTGTGTAGCGTAAAAAACACCACCTTGAAACACCTACAAAGCTGGAGTTTTGGTTGCTCAAGTTTGGCGCAATTTACATCAAGGGGTTAATTAAGCGTTGTTTGTGTTGTATCAGTAAAAGAAACTTTTTTTTTCCCCGGCACAAAAAAATTCTGTAGCATTTCAACCGGGGTTTAAATTTAAAACCCTTTTTGTGTTTTATATTAGTAAAATACCAATTTTTTAAAGGCACTAAAAGTCAATTTTTCCTGCCCTTTGTGGAGCCAATTTATATCCGGGGTTACCCAAGCTTCTAGTTGGTTCTTTGGAGTCAAATACAGGTGGTTTTTATCATAACGATATTTTATCAAAATTGTCTGTCATTTTAGAACAAACAGTAGTCAGACAGAGGGGGGGGGCGGCCTTACCTCGAGTGCAAGGCCAAAAAATTCCGGAACGGGCCCCAGGTCGCAGCACAGAAAGGGAGTCGCACAGGGCCCTGGGTGACCCACAACTGCCGCGTCATTAGGGGCCGTGTTTTGTTCAAACCCAAGGTCTTGATTGGTTGACAGTCACCCCTTTCCCCTCCCAGATACATCTGACAAAACCCACCAAAGAGTCGGTGGGAAGCAGAAAAACCCCTTAGTTGGCAGGCCCGGAGGGGGCGGGGGCCCTCACCTGTCTCAACCCCCCTCTGTCCCATCCGGTTCCTTCACCAGAGATTACATTGGTCTGGGCTCGCCCCATTTTAAGCGGGGATGAAAAATTTTTGAGGGGGGCATCACGCTATTTGGGAGCGAAAAAATGGGGCCCCAAACCCCCTGTTTTCTTGCAGTAGGCCAATAAGATGTTAAGGGGCAGGGAGGTCATTTTGTGAAGGGTCAGCCTCGGCAACCCAAAGACCGTGATGGGACAGCAGTGACATAAAACAAAATTTAGATGATATGTAGCCACCGCACTTTTGGGGCCGGGTACAAGGGCTACATCCAGGGGAAGAGGCTCAGCTTCGCGTCAGGAGCGGCGCAGCCACAAGTGGGTTGTGTGGCCGTGAGTCCCGCAGGATACACAGTGTGAGGTCGGGAGCCAAGCGGCCACGGGGTAAAAAAAAACACCTTAGCAGTCCAAGAAGTAGCGTCCCAGGGGCTAGGCAGCGGCGGCAGTAGTTTCTCAGAGCGAGCGTTAGGCGATAAATCAGCTACTTGAGCGGTGTGGCAGTTATAATTGCTAAGACACCCGAGGAGCCTAATATTGGTAATGTAAGAATCTGTAGGCCCCAAAAAAAGAAAGTGAAGCGTGGCCAGGGAGCTAACGTTGGTGCACCACGGCCCTGCATCAACACATGCCGCGTCACCATCCGGGTGGCCTGGGAGAAACGTGCTCCAGAGAGTGGATCCATCCTGCCGCCGCAGCAACAGCAGCAGCAACCCCCGCGCCCAGTGCACGCATGCCATTGCAGCCAGTCAAGGCTCCACCACCTCTGCAGAAGGGAGCTGTTCTCTATTGACACATCTCCCGGACCAGATGCTCTGCTCCTCGCTACACAGGGCCAGCATCGCATCCAGGAGCGATTGCAAAGAGTGCAACAGTATGCGTCCAACCATCCTAAGTTGCAGCAGCTGACCGTCTCCCTGACCAAGTGTTGGACTGCAGTCCCTCCTTTCCAAATGGTGGACTCCCAGCCGTTCAGAGAACAAATGGCTGTGCCGAGCCGAGATGGAGAGTTCCAAGCCGTAATTTCTTTTCCAAAAAGGTAGTACCCAGCACATCATAAAATATGAAGAACAGAGGTGGCCATCCTTGAGCGTATCGGTTTTGTCCAAGGTGGCCACGGCAGCGCGGACGTCCTGGAGCTGTATACTACGGTCAGGGCCAGTTACATGTACTTTTACGGCCCACAGGTGAATGTGCTTCCGGCCCAGGCACACCAACAACTTGGACAGGAGACGCCGCTTACACCGTCCACGATGTCGAAACTGCTGCTCCTGAGAGCCAATGTTCCGCCTCCTCCTTCCTCCACCAACACACCACCATTCACAGCCCTCCACAAGTACTGCTCCATCATACCACATGTGTAGAGCACAGCGTGTCCAACGCATTCTACACTTGGCTATGCCCTCAGGAACGAAGTCACACAGGGGAGGAACTGCAACGCATCATGCAGCAAGAAATCGATGTGTGGCCACTGCAAATCGGAACAAAGGAGACGGACAATGGAAGGAACATTGGTAGTCCCGCGCTTCACCGAGGACAGTGATGATACCATGCCCCTGCATGGAGCACGTGTTCAATCTGGTTGTGAAAATGTTACCTGAAGTCTTCCACCGATCTTCAGAAGATTCTGAAATTGGCCAGGAAACTGTGCATGCACTTCATCCCTTCCTACAAAGCCAGGAACACCCCTCCTCGAGTTGAAGCGGCAGAACGGCTCCCCCAATACACTCCTGATAAGCCAAGTTTCCAAGACCCGTTATAATTCCAGCCTGCACATTGGACCGACTGTATGAACAGATGAAAGGCCGTTACGGTTTTTTGATGAACCAGCAGAGAGAAGTACTCCCTGTGTAACTATGATGTCAGAGCCAGTGGCAGCTCATTCGTGACACCAGCCGTTATTGAGGCCATTCGAGGAGGCCACGTTATTTGTCAGTCCCAGGACTACGAAGAAATAACGTCATTCCACTGCTTACATGTCCAGGAAGCAGATGCTGAAAAAACTGTCAGGGCAGGACAGGTAGACGTGGCGACTACATCTCACGGGCCACAATGAGATCCGGTGGGGACTGAAATGGAGGCTGAGGAGGAGAAATTGGACAGAAGCATTGTCCTGGTGAAATGATGGATTATCTACCCAGTGAACAAGAGAGGAGGAGCAGGAGAGCAGCTGGAGGAGCTAGATGGATATGAGGAAGACGTAGGCAGATGACCCGCAAGCACCGTGGCAGTAAACAGTGTATATGAGGCAGGGAGCCCCTCGGAGTCACTTGTGCAGATGGCCCGACAGCAATGCTATTTGCCTGGCTCGTGACAGCCGAAAAGTCATCATCCGGCAGATGGGATGACTTCAGCTCTCCACCCTAGTTGGACCTCGCAACCGGTCACAAAATGGGAGCCATTTTCCCAGCTGCTGAAGGGAGGACAGAACTCAAATACTTTATGAGGAATCCACGTAGTTCAGTTGGCCGCTGCCTATGTGCGGCATCGTCCTCCTCTGACAGGTCTGACCGGGGGGTTCTCAGCGCTCACTGTACTACTGCCGCGGCTGCTGGGGAAAGGTGGGGGTAGGAGGCAGATACAAATCGCCATCAGCAGCAACCAAATCTGGAGTCACATGATGAGCAGCTTCCTTCACCCGCCTAGTGAGGAGGAGCAGTCGCCAGCAGCAGCAGCAGGACCGGGAGCAGACCATGAACCAACATGTGGTGGCTTACTTGGACAGCACTCTGTCCACCCACCATTAGAAGATTCACTGGACTACTGGGCAGCAAACATGATTGTGTGCCGCAACTTGCCGAGTTTGCAGTGGAGAACTGTCCTGCCCGGCCCATAGTGTGCATCAGAGCGGGTGTTCATTGCGGCGGGGGCCATACGTTAACCCAGAGAGAACCGCATGACCACAGGAATGTGGAACGACTGACCATTGTCAAGATGAATCCGTCGAGGATCGGCCAGGATTTCCACACACCAATGCCTAGTGCCGTCAGACTACATCAGCCATGACGCCTCACCAACGTGAGAAATGAGTCTGGGTTTCAACTACCTGCCACAGCCACTATACTGATCCACCACCCACCTGATGCCACATATCAGCTGACAGTTTCTCCATCTGCCACCAACCAACTTTACCAGGGGACTCGGTATTGCCACCCACCTCGCACACCGTTCATTGGCCACTGTCTGACCTCATGCTGCTGCTGCTGTGCTGATGCCGGTCCGTCCACACAGTATTCATTGTGCCACTGTCTGTCCCCATGCTGCTGCCGCCGTCACCTCTCACTCTCTGTTTTATTGTGCCCTCTGTGGCCTACTACTGATTTGCCACCTCCATAATGTCAATGTCCACTGTCTGACCCTCATCAGCTGCCGCCGTCACCTCCACTCTCTGTATTGTGCACTCTGTGGCCTACTACTGTTTGCCACCCACCAGAATTCAAGGTCCACTGTCTGACCTCATGCTGCTGCCGCCGTCACCTCCACTCTCTGTAATAGTGTCACACTCAGTGGCATACTAATGTTAAGCCACCTCCAGAATATCATTGTGCCACTTTCTGACCTCATGCTGCTGCCTGTGTCTGCTGCCGTGACCTCCACACTGTTCCTAGTGCCACACTTTGGCCTATTCCTGGTTTTTGCCACCTCCAGAATGATTAATGTGCCACTGTCAGACCTCATCTGCTGTGCAGCGCCGACACCTCCAACACTCTGTCCACAAATGTTGCCCACTGAGCCCTCAGCTTGTTTTCTTCCAGCTTTTCGCTGCCATGACTTTAATCATGCTATATCCACCTTCAGTCATATTGGTCCAGTTTATGCCCTCTTAAGTGCCCAGGGCAATTTTATAGCTGAAGCTATTTAAGATCGGCGAGCAGTCATGTGCGTGTCCATACAACACAACATTGTAATGAAGACCAAAACCAAGCTCCCTCTGCATATTTAAGCATGGCACAACTTTCCTACAGCACCCTGCAGGCTCTTTGCAGCCTGGAAATAGCTGCTTTTTAACGCGATTCGTCCCCAAAGTAATCATCACGAAGTTTATTTTCTGTCCGGGAAATTCGCGAAGTGAGCGAACCGAATTTGAGAAATTCGCCCATCTCTACGTATTATAGTAGTTATATTTCTTGTACATAGAAGGGTAGTAATATAAGTAGATATATTCTTGTACATAATGTGGGGCAGTAATAAGTAATATATTCTTGTACATAGGAGCTGTATTATAGTAGTTATACTGTTGTATAATGGGATAGTATTATAGTAGTTATATTGTTGTATATTGGGACAGTTGTATAGTAGTTTTGCTGTTTAAGAAATGACATTTATCATACAATAATGGGTTTATAAACCATTGTCAATGGACATGTAATCAACCTACTTACCACTTCCCTATCCCCCACTCCTTTTGGCAGTATTATAGTAGTTACATTCTTGTACATAGGGAGGCAGTAATTAAAGTAGTTATATGCTTTTACATATGGGGCAGTATTATAGTAGTTCTATTCTTGTACATAGGCGCAGTAATATAGTAGATAAATTCATGTACATGGGGCAGAATAATATTAATTTAAATAGTAGTTATATTCATGGAACAAAGGGAGCAGTATTATAGGTATTATATTCTGCACATGGGAGATTTATTATAGTAAGGTTAAACCTAGTTTTACTATTGAGACAGTATTATAGTAGTTATATTCTTGCACAAAGGATTTGTATTATATAGTAGTTAAACTGTGTATATTGGGGACAGTAATCATATAGATTATATTCTTGTAGATAGAGGCAGTATTATAGCAGTTATATTCTTATACATAGTGGGACAGTAATTTAGAAGATTATATACTTGTAACATAGGAGCAGTATTATAATAGTTATCATCTTTATACATAAGATCAATTATTATAGTATTAAATTTTATACATAGGAGCAATATTAGGCTATGTTCACACGGCTTTTTGGGTGCGGATTGGGAGCCGTACTTGCGCGCCGGAATGCTCTGCAGTACGGCTCCAATCCCCCCATTAACAACGGTAATCCCCACAGTCTCATAGAGAACAGTGGATTACGTCACTCCTCCCCGCACGGCGAATCCGCCATGGGGGTGAGAAAGTGACATGCACATATTTACTGGCGCCATACGCGCCGTAAATAATGCATTGTCTATGGGGCCCCCTTCCCGCCCCCGTCCTGCCCCATATTCAGGCCGTAACTGCGGGCGAAATCCGTCCCGCAATTACTGCTTGAATAAGCCGTGTGAACACTGCCTTATAGTAGTTATATTCTTGAACATAGGGGACAGTATTATAGCAGTTATATTCTTTGTACAATAGGGAGCAGTATTATAGTAAGTGTAAATCTTGTTACATAGAGGCAGTAATATAGTAGTTATATTCATGTAACAAAGAGCAATATATAGTAGTTATATTCTTGTACCTAGAGCAGTATTTAGTAGTATATTCTTTGTACATAGATCCATATTATAGTAGTTAACTTCTTGTACATAGGAGCAATATTAAAGATAGTTATATTCTTTGCTACATAGGGTTCAGTTCTATAGTATGTTATATTCCTTGTACATAGGGGCAGTATATAGTAATTTTATATTCTTGAACATAGGACTCAGTAATATAGGAGTTATATTCTTGGAACATAGGAGGCAGTATTAAGTAGTAATATTCATTACATAGGGCAGTATTAATATAGTTATAATTCTTGTACATAGGAGCAGTATTATAGTAGTTATATTCCTTGTACATAGGGAGCAGTATTATAGTAATTATATTCTTGTACATAGGGTGCAGTATTATAGTAGTTATATTCTTGTACATAGGAGCAGTATTATAGTCGTTATATTCTTCTACATAGGAACAGTATTATATTAGTTATTTTATTGTACATAGGATATTATTATAGTAGTTATATTCTTGTACAGAGGGGACAGTATTATAGTAGTTATATTCTTGTACATAGGGAGCAGTATTATAGTAGTTATATTCTTGTACATAGGGGGCAGTGTTATAGTAGTTATATTCTTGTACATAGGAACAGTATTATAGTAGTTATATTCTTGTATATAGGGGGGCAGTATTATAGTAGTTATATTCATTTACATAGGAGGCATTATTATAGTAGTTATAGTCTTGTACAGAGGGAGCAGTATTATAGTAGTTATATTCTTGCACATGGGAGTTGTATTATAGTAGTTATACTGTTGTATATTGGGACAGTATTATAGTAGTTATATTGTTGCATATTGGGGCAGTTGTACTGTAGTTTTTGCTGTTTAAGAAATGACATTTATCATACAACTAATGGGTTTATAAACCATTGTCAACGGACATGTGATCAACCTACTTACCACTTCCCTATCCTCCACTCCTTTTGGCAGCTCATGCAGATTTAATCAATCAGCATCCATATTTTCCTTTTAATCAATGATATACTGTATAGTATTCTCTCTTTTGCTCACCCTGTTCTACCCTTCCCATAAGGTTAAATGTTATCTGTTAATTCTGCACTGATTTCCCTATTGCAGTGACCTGGACTGAATAAATTATGTGTCTTAATTGTCTTTTTCATTGACAAAATAATTCAAGGCTGATGGCTGCAAGAAGAAATAATCAGAGTAGAGGAGTACAATTTATATGGGAAAAGAGGGTCATGATATAACAGTTTATATGGGAAGTACTAACACTTATGTCAATACTTCAGTTCTAATAGTCCTGAGATGTGTAGATGTCTATTGTAAATCTTCTTTCCCTTATCTCTGTTGGAGGTAGCAGCCGTACCCAGGTCATCGTACCTTAGGAACTTTCAGCCACAAATGAAGATACAAGTACTATGAATAGCATATGGGTCCTATTGCAGATCTTGTTTGGGGCTTTAAGATACACTTTTATCAGCCATATAACCAACTACTGACCTTGGTAGCAAAGTTTTATAGGATCACTATTACTTGATGTTCTCTCTGAAAGGGGAATATCTCTCTTTGGGGAGAACACCATATAGGTGTGTGGAGTTTTGAATAGCCTTTTGCGCTCCACTAAGCATCTGCATTCACAAGGCATTATGGCAAATGAGCTGAGAAGCTCAAGCACCCTATATTGGATGTAACAAATCCTCAATTTTCTTCTGACTTATGGAATCTATAGAGAGCAAAAAGGGATATTAGCCAAGTCAGTATCTGCAGACAGCTGTTTCGAGGTTTTGCCCCTCATCAGTGCAGACAAAAAGGCAATTCAAAACTCCATAAACCTACATGGTGCTCTCCCCAAGGAGAGATATTTCCCTTTCTGAGCCACTAATTGCCTCCCACCCAGCCAGCCAGTACATTCTGGCTCTACACTGATGAGGGGTAAAACCCCGAAACAGCTGTCTGTAGACGAGTGATACTGTCTTGGCTAATATCCCTTTTGGCTCTCTAAAGATTCAGCGAGTCGGAAGCAAATTGAGGATTTGTTACACCAAATAGAGGGCGTTTAGGCTTCTCATCTCCTTTCCCATAATGCCTTGTGATATGTTGATGTTCTCTCTGTCTTTCACCCAAAGTGGTGGCTATCATGGTGTGTGGTATGGACACTGCAATGAGAACTCTATGAGCCTGAAACATCATTCATAAGTCCAAATTATCAAAGTAAAATTCAAGTGTTGTATGACCATGAATTCAGGGATTTATTCTGATGCCAGATTGCAGTCGCGAAGGAATCTTTCCATAAAATGAGGACAATTGGCTTCTATCTCATGGGGGGTGTTTCCTTCCTCTGAATCAACACTATAGGACAATAGTCTGAACTGGATGGACGTCTGTCTTTTTTCTGCCTTACAAACTGTGTAACTGGACAAAGAGAACTTTGGTTCAGATGCAGTTTTAGAGCTACACAGTTATTTATCTTCTAGTGCTTCTCCAAATGGAACTGAACAGTGTTTATGGTGACGGGCACCAGTGATCGATTCCAAACATTTCTGGCAATGGGATTAATTTTGATTTATATTTCATTTACTTTTTGTATTTCCACATTAAACCCATAAGTGTAACTACACATACCCAGCATACTGCGATGTCTTGTGTGTCCTGGCACCTTTCCGTCATCGTCAGCTCTGCTGTTATCTGACCAAATGGACTAGCCCTCATACCCACAGACATCACTGAGCCATGGACACCATTGACCCCGCCACTGGTTCACTGTCGGCCTTCCTTGGACCCTTTATGGTAGGGTAGGTACTAACCTATGCATACTGGGAACAGAATCAGATAAGGTTGACAAACTTCATGTACATTGCATAGCTTGGTGTTTTTGACTGATGGATCTGATGTTATGACTGATTAATCTATTTTCCAATACCCCATGCAGATGGGGGCATCCAGTTCTGGATACCAATCTAGTTACAAAGAGTGTCTTTCTCTCTGAAAGACCCAGCACATCCATGCATTACCTGAGCAGTCTGTAGATTGTATGGGCATTGTGTAATGCTTTATTTCTCCTGCGGTGGCGCTGCTGGGGAATTCAACAGTTCTTTTTTCCATCACAGATTTCAACTGATTGATTGAGTCTCAAGGGGAATTAAATGACCTGATAACTTTACTATGCGGTCGGTACAATTACACTATCAATTTTGGATTAGTTTTTTATGTTTTATTACTTTTACATAATAGAAATGCGTTTGTAAAAAAATGTGTTTTTATGACCTCATAGTCTGACAGCCATAACTTTTTTTGTATACAAACCTGAGTAAGGGCTTGTTTTCTGCAGAATAAATTGATGTTTTTTGGGGGGTTTATATGGCTGGATGAACAAATTATAGCAATCCTGGTAGTGTTTTTTATTTTTATTTTTTACACTGGTCATCGTGCGGTAAAAATGATAAGCTACCTTCGATCAGCAGAGACGCCCAAATTATTACAGGGATACCTAATATATATATATAATATATATATTATATATATTATATATATATATATTATATATATATTTTTTTATACGTTTAACTGATTTTACACAATAAAAACACTTCTGTTCAAAAAATAAAACACATTTTAATATCGCCAAAGTCGAAGCTGTGTAGGCAGGGGCGTAGCTACAGGGGGTGCAGAGGTAGCAGTCGCTACCGGGCCCTGCAGCCTAAGGGGGGCCCAAAGGCCCTTCCGCTACATAAGGAGACACCAGAATTGTAAATGGCACATGGTAACTGGGGGGCCCCATTTCACTTTTTGCACTAGGGCCCCGGAGCTTCAAGTTACGCCTCTGTGTGTAGGGGCAAGTTTTTTGCAGGATGAGTTGATGTTTTCGTTACCACCAGTTTTGGAAGAAGATGTGGGCAAGATTTTTGATCACCTTTAAACCTGTTTTCTGGGAGGCAATTTTGTTATCCTGGTAGTATTTTTTATTTTTATTTTACCATGAAGTATATCCGACAAGTTACCATTACTCTGTGGGGTGATACAATTATGGTGATACCAAATTTATAAAGTTATATACCATAGTTATAGCCATACATTTTATTTTTCTGTGTTATGGGGTTTTTTTTAGGATGAAGTGACTTTTTTTTGGTAGCAATATGTCACTTATATGATATTTTGATTGTTTTTTATTCCATATTATCTGCTGTGGATGAAATAAAATCACATTATTGTCATTGTTATGTAGCTCATTAGCCATGTGGCGATACCAAATATGTGTACTTTATTTTTAATCTTTTTTGGCGCAAAGGAGAAAGGGTGATTTATGTGTTTTTATTTAATTTTTTTGTGTTTTTCTTTTTTACATGTCTTCATAGGGGACTTGCCTCAGTGATCTGTAGATTACAGTTAGAATACATAGCAGTACTTCACTGTACTGCTATGTATTGCTATGTATGTGTAAGAATTATTCTCATGTCATGCAGATGTGTCTTTTTATACAGTGTATGAAAACTTCTGATTTCAACTGTAGCTGTGCAATTAAATCAAAGATAACAGCAGCTAACTGTGCTTTATCAGCAGGAGGAAGCTCTCAGTCCTTTATATTATCTTCCTACTGAGAAAAATTTTAACCTTTTAGTTACTAAGAAAGAGAAATCAAGAGCTTTGTGCTGTACTGACAGGACTGCAGAGTGAGACTTATCTTCATATGTAAGTACACAAATGAGTGTTAATGTAGGAAAATCACTTTGCTCATCTTGGCAGGTTCCTCTCATGACAAATACAGCTCACATTTATAGCCAGACATCCTGCTTGATCAGTGCTTTATTCATCAATTTATCTCTAACAGGCTCGGCTAGGAATAGCAGAGCTGAAATGTCAGTCACTGTTGAAAAACCACTCACATCCTGAACAGTAAATTTAAGACTGAAGCTGTAGAACCACCCACAACCTGGACAGGAAGTAGGAGCCTCAGGTTGTAGAATCACCGACAGCCTGAACAGAAAGATGGAGCCTGAAACTGTAGAACTACCCACAGCCTGAACAGTATGGGGGAGCCTGAAGCTGTAGAACCATCCACAACCAGAATAGAAAGTGAAAACCTGAAGCTGTAGAACTGCCCATAAACCGAACAGGAAGTGGGAGCCTGAAGCTATATAACCGCCCACCTCTTGGACAGGAAGTGCAAGCCTGAAGCTGTAGAACCGCCCACAACCTGAACAGGAAGTGGGAGCCTAAGACTGTAGAACCGTTTATAGCCTAAACAGGAGGTGGGAGCCTGAAGCTATAGGATCACCCACATTCTAAACAGGAAGTGGGACCCTGAAGCTGAAGAGCCACCCACAGTATGAACAGGAAGTGGGAGCCAGAAACAGTAGAACTGTCCACAGCATGAACAGGAAGTGGGAGCCTGAAGCTGTATAATTGCCCACAGCCTGAACAGGAAGAAGGAGGCTGAAGCTGTAGAACCGCCCACAGCCTGAACAGGAAGAAGGAGGTTGAAGCTGTAGAACCGCCTGAAGTTTCAACAGGAAGTGGTAGTCTGAAGATGGCTGTGAAGTGAGTTTACCTGCTTCCTGATCTTCAGATCATACATAGTTAATATTTTAACAGTATATTTTGTTGAAAAACAACCTGTTTGACATCCTATAATTAAGCTGATTTTACACTTGTTGATTCTAAAAATTTGAGTAACAACCCATCCGGAAGCTATAACTGTGGTGATATTAGCTGACAATAGAAAAAAATAGCCCATATTCATGAAAATATTGAGACAAGATTTGTTCATAAAGTGCAATTTTTTAAAAGTTGCATAAGAACATGCTTTAAATTTGTACATTTTGGATACAATTTACCAGAAAACATAGTTTAGCACCAATATATTAGATGTAAGGGGACTTTCTGCCTTGCACATATTCAGGAAGAGACTACTGTGGCCAAGAAATGGCTGCAAGGTCATGTGAACAATGAAGGTGAAGTCATTGGATGGAAGCACTGGGAGCGGCGGCGCTGGATTGGGGAAAGTTTAAATGGTTAGTTGGTTTTTCTTTTTGATTGACAAGTTTTTTTTTAAAACTGGAAAAGGCATTTAAGTAGCACCAGTAGCACAGACCCCAGACCAGATCTACTAAATAAATACCGACCCAAGACCTCTAATCAAACACAAACCCCAAACCACACACCCAAACTAAACATGGCCCATAGACCAGACCTCTAACCAAACACTAACCCCGGACCAGACCTACTAAATAAATACTGACCCAAGATCTCTAATCAAACACAAACCCCAGACCACACACCCAAACTAAACACGGCCCCTAGACCAGACCCCTAACCAAACACTAACCCCGGACGAGACCTACTAAATAAATACTGACCCAAGATCGCTAATCAAACACAAAAACCCCAGACCAGACACCCAAACTAAACACGGCTCCTAGACCAGACCCCTAACCAAACACTAATCCCGAACCAGACCTACTAAATAAATACTGACCCAGGACCTCTAATCAAACACAAACCCCAGACCAGACTCCCAAACTAAATATGGACCCTAGGCCAGACCCCTAACCAAACACTAACCCCGGACCAGACCTACTAAATAAATACCGACCCAAGACCTCTAATCAAACGCAACACCCAGACCCCACACCCAAACTAAACACGGCTCGTAGACCAGACCCCTAACCAAACACTAAACCCGGACCAGACCTCCTAAATAAATACAGACCCAGGACCTCTAATCAAACACAAACCCCAGACCAGACTCCCAAACTAAACACGGCCCCTAGACCAGACCCCTAACCAAACACTAACCCCGGACCAGACCTACTAAATAGATACTGACCCAAGACCTCTAATCAAACGCAAATCCCAGACCAGACTCCCAAACTATACACGGCCCCTAGACCAGACCCCTAACAAAAAACTAACCCCGGACCAGAGCTACTAAATAAATACCGACCCAAGACCTCTAATCAAACACAAACCCCAGACCAGACACCTAACTTAAACACGGCTCCTAGACCAGACCCCAAACAAAAAACGAACCCCGGACCAGACCCCTTAAATAAATATCAACCTCAGACCACCAAACAGAAGTGGGACCCATTTATGGGCTTCCTTCCCCCTATGCACACCACTAATAAAGTCTTTTACCACTCCACAAAATATTTATAGGTTGTCATAAGAGACTAACATATTTAGATGCAGGTCTAGTAATTACTTTTTTTTGTGTATGAAATCTTTATTTCCGATGGATATGGTCCCCCCCAGAAGTTTATCATGTTCCCTTTCTTCATTGTTGTCATCATGAACTTCGGTGAAATCCAAATTCAAATTACCCCCGAATGTCAAAGTGTTCACCGCGGGGTTAATTAAAACATGGCAGTAATCTCGTCAGCCTAATTTATCTGTAGCTGCGGAACAAGTCTGTGAACAAAGTACAAATTAACGAAAACTTTGGATTGTCCCTTTAAAGTTTAATAATGAACATCCCTGCGAGTAGAAGTGATGCGGTGCTGTCCCCGGCCGGGTGCTGATGACTAATGACAAGGGTCAGAGATCACGACAGACTTTGCCCTTGCGCCCGAAGGGCAATTAAATCAAAAGGTGCAATATGACTTCTTTTGTAGTTTGTATCTGTTTTTTTTTAAATTAATTTCGAATTGCCCAAATTCAAAGAAAATTTTTATTCAGGTTAACAAGTTAAGAGTGTACTTTTTTTTGATTTCCCCCCTCTTTTCTGTTTTAGAGCATGCTGTCAATCTAATGACATGTGAATCGTAAAGTGTACATATGAACCCTATTATCATACCACAAAATGAATAGACCCCTGACCAAACCCCCTAAATAAATTCCCCCCAATCACCCCCCTTTTTCCCCCAAAACCCCACCAAAACCAGACCCCAAGAACAGACCCCAAAAAAAAATTAAATAGACCCTTTCAAAAACCCCCGAAAAACCCCAATCAGGTCCCCCAAAACCAAAGACCCGATTAAACCCCAAAACACCCGACCACCTTAACTAAACATGGATCCCCTAACCAACAAACCCAAGATTGCCCTTAATCAAACACAAACCCCAGCCGGCCCCGAAAAAAAAATGGACACTAGATCACACTCCCTAACCAAACCAAGACCTGAGATTAGACCCTTAACCAAACACAGACTCCAGAATAGACGCCTTAACTAAACATGGATCCCCTAACCAAACCAAGACCCAAGATTAGACTCCCAACCCAAAAACAAACCCCGAAGGGCCTGTAAATAAACAAAGTACCCCGTCAACTCCCTAACCAAACCCCAAACCAAAAATTAGACCCTTAAAAAAAAACACAACCCAGAAAGGCCCCTTTAAATAAAATGGGATCCCCCCTAACCAAACCAAGACCAGTAGACCCCAAAAAAACACGACCCAGAAAGACCCCCTTTAAATAAACAACCCCAAAACCAGAAAGTTTGTCCCAAAAACCACCCCCCCTTAAAAACATTTTCAAATAATTTTAACCAAAACCAAACCCCAATTTGATCAAACAAACACCAACCCCCCCCTTTTAATAAATACCGGGACTGTAGAAAATTTTTAAAACCCCCTTTTTCCCCCAAAAACACAAAAAATATTTTGGAAAAAACCCGAAATAAATAAACCAAAACCCCCAAAAAAAACCCAAACACCCAAAAAAACAAAAAAAGGCCCTAAAAAAAATTACCCCACCCTTCCCCCGTAACAAACCCGATTTCAGATCTGGTAAACTAGCACGCCCTTAAAACAAAGATTCCTGACCAAACCATCTAAATAAATGCTTACCTTGGCCCCCCAACAAAATACATACCCCAGATCAGACCCCCTAAATAAATACCAACCCCACACCCCGAAAGAAAACACAGATCCCAGACCCCCAAACTAAACACAAACCCTAACCAGACACCTAACCCAACACAAAACCCCTAAATAAATACCAACCCAAGACCTCTAATCAAACACAAACCCTAGACCAGACACCCAAACTAAAAATAGCCCCCGGATTACACCCATAACCAGACACTAACCCTGGACCAGACCACTTACATAAATATCATCCTCAGACCACCAAACCAAACAAAGACCCCACACCAGATCACCAAACTAAACACAGAAAAAAACAGACCCGTAACCAAACACAGACAACAGACACTTAAATACAGACCTCAAACCCTACATACAGCTCAATGTCTGGACAAAGAACTATTACCATTAGGAGGCAATATAGCCCCATTGCTACATGTGAGAAAATTAACAGGTGCAGCTCACTGATGAATAATTGCTCACACACCCATCTACAAGAGGGACAACTGCCCAATAAAAAACTGCACATTGGATAAGTAACAGTTCACCAGTTGT
This sequence comes from Phyllomedusa bahiana, assembly GCA_025379985.1. Taxonomy (NCBI): domain Eukaryota; kingdom Metazoa; phylum Chordata; class Amphibia; order Anura; family Hylidae; genus Phyllomedusa; species Phyllomedusa bahiana. The sequence goes on from JAODAL010034619.1 coordinate 27,199, forward strand.
CCAGCTATTGAGCTTTGAGTATGGCCTTGTGTCTATATTTTTTAAGGAAATATGGTCCCACTTTTCTGTGATTTTCTGTAGACCACAATTAGATCCTGTTAAATTAGCACAGACCACTTAAAACAGTAAATATTAAGGTCCAAACCCCATAAATAAATACCTACCTGACACCCAACCAATCACAAACCCCAGACCAGACCCCTTAACCAAACAAAGACTCCAGACCTAACCAGCCCTCAGAGCAATCTCCCTAAATAAATAACGCCCTCAGATCCCCTTAACAAACACAATCAACAAAACAATGCTCCTAAAAAAACAGACATAGACCAACTATCATAACCAAATATGGAACACAGAGACCCCTTAAATCAGTATATAGACAACAGAATATCGACACGACCACATAAATATAGACCTCGAACCACATTGCTATAGACATCCACCTGAATCCTCTTAAACTAGTCTTTTTCTTCTATCCATTTAGCCATGTCTGACCCATGGATACTCTGTAAAGTTCTCAGCATGTCTCAATCTTGGATATTCTGTAGGTCAGTTCTCACCATTTCTGACCCTTGAATACTCTGTAGGTCAGTTCTTACCATATCTGACCCTGGAATACTCTGTAGGCCAGTCTATCTATGTCCAAATAACGCAAAGTAAAGTTATCTATGTCCAACCCTTGGAAACTCTGTAGGCCAGCTATCACCATGTCTGACTCTTGAATACTCTGTAGGTCAGTTCTTACCATATCTGACCCTGGAATACTCTGTAGGCCAGTCTATCTATGTCCAACCCTTGGATACTCTGTAGGCCAGTTCTCACCAAGTTTGACCCTTGGATATTCTGTAGGCCAGTTATCACGATGTCCGACTCTTGAATACTCTGTAGGCCAGTTCTAACTATGTCCATCCCATGGATATTTTGTAGGTCAGTTCATGCCATTTTAGACCATTAGATACTCCATAGGTCAGTTCTCGCCATGTCCGACCCTTGAATACTCTGTAAGCTAGTTCTAGCTATGTCCGACCCATGGATACTCTGTAGGTCAGTTCTTGCCATGTAAGACCATTGGATACTCCATGGGCCAGTTCTAGCCATGTCCGACTCTTGGATACTTTGAAGGTCAGTTCTCACCACGTGCGACCCATGAATACTCTGTAAGTCAGTTCTCATCATTTCCAACCCATGAATACTCTGTAGTTTAGATCTCGCCAACCTCTGGATACTCTATAGGTCAGTTATCGCCATGTCTGACCATTGGCTATTCTGTAGGTCAGTTCTCGCCATGTCTGACCCTTGGATATTCTGTAGGTCAGTTCTTGCCATGTCTGACCCTTGGCTATTCTGTAGTTCAGTTCTCGCCATGTCTGACCCTTGGATATTCTGTAGGTCAGTTCTTGCCATGTCTGACCCTTGGATATTCTGTAGGTCAGTTCTCCCCATGTCTTCCACAACCTCTTTTAATTGCTTGCTGGTCATTCCCATGTTACTCTTGATGATCTCCAACAAACAAGTCTTTGGTCTCCCTGTTCCCTATTACCATTAACAATGCTGAGTACCATTTCCTTTTCTAGTGAGTTCGCCCTCATCACTTGACCAAAATACGTCAGTTTCCATTTGGTGATCCTGCCTTCCAGGTTCAGTTTCTGGGTTTATACAATGAAGAACATCTTTGAACACTGTTAAACTAGTACCAACGCCCTAGAGACAATAAAGCCCCCAGACCAGATCCCCTTCATAAATAACAACCACAGACCCCCAAACCAAATGGCATCATCAACTTATAAACTTCATAACCAAGTATGGACCCCAGAGACCCTCTAAATCAATATAGCCACTTCAATGAATATAAACACTTAGGGGCCGTTCACACAGCACAGTTTGCACTGTTTAACATATATGGACTGTTGTGTGTGTTTAATGGAAGCCAGGAACGTGTGTGTGGACTTAGGCTTGGTTCACACCTGCTTCTGAGGTTCCGTTCAGAATCGCGGTCACAGAGGCTTAAACGGGTACAAAAGGATCTGTATGACAACAGACACTAACAGTGCCCAATGGATCCTATTGATTACAACGGGTCGGTCTTCTGCCGTGCTGTCCATTGTTTCGATGGAAAAAATAGCGCAGATTGCTGAGCTATTATTCCGTCATTCCCGATGGAACCTGTGACGGATCCTCCGCCGCTTGTGGAAGCAAAGCCTAATTCTGTCTTGTTTTGTTTTGCAGCAGTTTGTTGTATTTGTTGCATATAAGATTTTGCATGAAGGTGCGGCAGGTATATTATCTTTCTTTTGTGGCTCCCATCAGGGGTGTCAAACTCATTTTTACCGACAGCCACATCAGCATATTAGCTGCCCTTGAAGGCCCATTGGAAGGTGGCTAGTGTGGCTGCGTAGGGCTCTCAGAGCATTTCCACCACACAGGTGGTTCCTGCTTCCTGTGCCTCTGCCAAGCATCAGCTCCGTCCTCATGACAAAGTGGACACCCAGACTTCCTGTGTCCGGACCTTGTCCATTACTGCTTTCTATGTCTAAACTTTTGAGGGGGCCAAATAAAATGATGTTGCGGCTGTGGACCTTGAGTTTGACACATAGGACTTTAGGCTAGCCGACTGGAATCCTTTTAAAAAGTCACCTTTTTGCTTAGTAACTACAGCTGAAAGGTAACTCCAATCGAAGCCACTCCCGCTATGTAGAACAGTAATTGACTGCACACAAAAGGTTTTCTTATGATGCAATTTTCATTTAATTATAATCCATTTATACTGTGGAATTTACAGGCTCCAGTAATTCAAGACAAAAACAGGTGACTTGACATAATCGACGTTTCGGTCGGCAAAGACCTTTATCAAGCAGTCACTATGGATGAAGCATATAAAAATAAAAATAAATAAATAAATATCACTTGACAATGGGGCTCACAAAATCAACATATCAAAGAAAAATATTAATAACTAACATATAAAGAATCTACCCTAAGCAAAATATATGGTAATAATAGCTAATGTATATACAAAGAACTATACATGTAATGTACACAAATATACACATAGAAATATATAAAGTCCCATGACCTAGGGACAAAAGCAAAAACAAGCAAACAAAACCAAACAAAAGAAAAAATAAAAAACAAAAAACCAAAAGCAGGCAACAAATGTGCTATAAATAATGCAATTGAAACGTAGCGAAATACCCCAATCTTCATGGGATATAAGGCCACAGCCCCCAGGGCCCCATAATAGTAAAATGAAGTACCATATTATGCCTAAATGCAATCTTTACCAATGTCGCATGGAGAAGAAAGAGTATAATCGCGGCAGTTAGCCCATATAAAACAATTGGAGCCAGGAACGGGTAGATGTGTATGGCGCTGTATAAATAGACGGCGCACTGGGCGCTTAAATAAAAAACCGGAGTGTAATGACGACGTCACGTCCGGTTAATGGTATTGATGGGAAATGTAGTTTGGGACCACGTCGCGCGTGCGCAGTTGCGCCGCGACGATGTACTCTGGTAAAGAAGTAAACTCACAGTGTGAGATAAGGAAAGCGCTAATGCCAGCGCGCCGCAGCCATAAAGAAAGCCAATAAAGAGAGTGTACACAGAGAGGAGGCGGGCAGTCATAGCAGGAAAGTGATGGAGAATAACCAAGGACAGGAGGGTAAACTTATGTAGGGAGGGAAAGATAAGGAATGATACAGAAATAAAAAAGAAGCAAATAAAAGCCAGTAGATAAGTGGGAAAAGATAAAGTGAGAAATGAAAGATAAATAGTAAAAAACAGGAACACTCCCGCTATGTAGATATGGATCACTGTGCTAACCACTGAGCCACCGTGCTACACTATGGTAACCACTGAGCTACTGTGTTACCCACTGAGCCACAGTGCTACCCCTGTGACTAAACCAATGAGCCAAGTGTTACACTGTGGTAATCCCACTGAGCTACTGTGTTACTCACTGAGTCACAGTGCTACCCCTGTGCTAACCACTGAAAACCACTGTACTACAACTTGCTAACGTGATCCACACATGCTTACCTGTGGCTAAAACTGAGCCACAATGCTACACTGTGCTTACCACTTAACCACAGTGCTGTACTGTGCTAACCACTGAGCCACTGTGCTACACTGTGCTAACCACTGAGCCATCATGCTACCCCTTGCTAATCAATGAACCACCAGACTAACCTGTGCTAACCACTGAGCCACCATGCTTCACTGTGTTACCCAATTAACAACCGTGCTGCACTGTAGTAACAACTGGAAGCACTGTGCTAACTACTGAGCCAAAGTGTTACCCTGTGCTAACCACTGAGTCACCATGCTACCCTGTGCTAACAACCGAGCCACTGTGTTAACCTGTGCTAACCAATGAGCCACCGTGTTACACTGTGGTAACCACTGAGCTACTGTGTTACTCACTGAGCCACAGTCCTACCCTGTGCTAACCACTGAACCACTGTGCTACAACTTGCTAACCGCTGAACCACCAAGCTAACCTGTGCTAAACACTGAGCCACACTGTTTACCACTCAACCACAGTGCTGTACTGTGCTAACCACTGAGCCACCATGCTACACTGTGCTAACCACTGAGCCACCGTGCTACCCTGTTCTAACCAATGAACCATCATGCTACCCCTTGCTAATCAATGAACCACCAAACTAACCTGTGCTAACCACTGAGCCACCATGCTTCACTGTGCTTACCACTTAACCACCATGCTGCACTGTGCTAACCATGAAGCCTCATGTGCTAAAACCACTGAGCCACGTGTTACCTGTGCTAAAACCACTGAGCCACAGTGCTACCCTGTGCTAACAACGGAGCCACTGTGTTACCCTTTGCTAACCAATGAGCCACCATGTTACCCTGTGCTAACCACTAAACCACCATCCTGCCCTTTGCTAACCAGTGAACTACTGAGCTACCCTCTGCTAATCACTGAGCCACCGTCCTACACTGTCATAACACTTGATCCACCATGCTAAACTGTACCAGCCAAACTTTTAGGATAGTCAAAGAAGGACAAATAGGAGGACATGTATGAAAAGTGGTGCCACCTCGACAGTCGTACTTCTCGGTAAGTTAGTGTAGCATTTGCCAGTATGTATGTCAGCACTAAGAGAGACATGTATGACGGAAGGCGCATCAAAGTGAAATTCGGCGTGAGTATCGTATTTACAGTGTTTAATGCGCCTGAATGTATGAAATAGTGGTTTTTGTCTAGATTTAACTTGGGTCTAAAGTTCGACGCGGCCTCGCCTGTGTGTTTGGAGAATTTGAAACTTAGGTGCATTGTTATGTCGCAAAACATGTATAAAAAGGTTTAGGACAGGCTGGAAAGAAAAGTCAATTAGGATATAGATGTCAGTGATGATAGAAACTATGGGACTGGTCTTAATTGGTGGACCACAGGTTACAGCGAATTCCTGTGCTGTGCCGACTCTCGCTAGTTTTGTAGAATAAAGGGTGAGAGCGCAAATTACGTTTCAAAATTTAATGTAGTAAAAATTTTAAAAATATGAACAACAACATCAGTGGGTTATTTTATTATTTTTGGGATATTTATATTTTTATATTTAATTTCTATATGATAAGATTTTTTATTAAATTGAAATAATTAAATTTTATATAGTTTGATAATTATCAGAAATTACTTTTTATTACTGTACTGGTGGAAGGTGAAAAATAAGGGACATTTTTCCCCCTAGCAGGAAATATAGCTCCACTTCGCCTCCTCCGGTTTTGGCAGAGCACATTGACATAGGTCTGCCTGTCCGAGCAGTAATGCGCCTGGTTTTGCTGAACCACATTCATAGATGTGTCTAATATTACGAGTATGGTGTGACGCCCCCAGGACGCCCCCTCATGTTCGGCGTATTAGAAAGTGTCGAGTCTTATGAACAATGCGCCTAACACATTCATCAGGGACAATACACTACGTGGAAATCCCTAAAGAAGCATTTATGCTATCTATTCATACATGAAAAAAACTTTGAGATTCTCGTTCAAATATTTTGATCAAAAGATGTTTATGCTGCCGAACGAACTTTCAACGTGATCTCAAATAGGGCAGTTTCCTATGCTATCTTTTACTCTAAATAGGAGCCACATCAGGCCTCTCATGGGTCCACCGACCTCTTTATCCAGAGAGAAAAAAATAATATAAAAAACCAACCTGCAAGCTGCACTTCTTATAGACAGCCGGTTTTTTTCATGTATGATAGCAGCATAAATGTTCTTTAGGGATTTCCAAGTAATGTATTGCCCTTTTTGCAGTAGTGTGCCACTGGACAGTGGTGTGAGTGTATACTGTATATATATTATTTTTTATACTTATATTTAAATATATATATGCTGTGCCGCCTTCCCTGACCCAGTGGCACCAGGTTTGCATATGTTTTTTCAGAAGTGTTTTTTGTGCAGAAACTACGTTACTATATTGATGTTATCCTATATGGGGAGGAATATATTTTGCCCTCCATTTTGATTTTCAGCAACTGCCCACTCTCACAGGCTTGTCAAAGAAGTGCAGCTTGCAGGTTGGGTTTTTTATTTATATTTTTCTATCTGGATAAAGGAGTAGGTTGGACCAGATGAGAGGCCTGGATGTGCTCTTTTGAGAGAAAAGATAGTGTAGGACTGAGCTATTTGAGATCACGTTGAAAAGTAGTGGGCAGCTTTAATCTCTTTTGATAAACAATTTGAGAACCGGGAATCTCAAAGTTTTTTTCATGTATGAAAACACATTCATTAGGCGCATTAGACATAGTAGCCGCTCACTTAGGTGCATTTTACGCCAGAAAAGGGTGAAAAACCCGATCATACATGTCGCCCTTAATGTGTTTCATAGAGACACCTTAATGCGCCGAAATTTGTCTCGGCCTCGCCGCTATGAAATTTTGTTGTGGAGTGTCGTATGAATCTGGCATGACACGACCCATAGAATTGGCATACATCTATAGAACAGGACTACAACAGGTTTTTTGGCTCAAACCACACCAGAAAACTGGCGCAGCCATGCTCATTCATGTCGCTCTTAGAGTTTTTATGAAAATTTTAATATAAATATTGACACTTTTAAAGGGGTTGTCTCACTACATGGATTCATATTACCTCTCTCTGTTTTCTCAGTTTAATTTTTGAAATCAGTGTTTACTGGCTACTACAGGCCTGTATTGAGAGCTGCTGAGGACACTAGGTCTGTAGCTATAGCAGCCAGCTCTGGCAGCCTATCAGGAGAGATAAACAGGTCTGTAGCTATAGGGACCAGTGCTGGCAGCCTATCAGGAGAGTTCAAACAGGTCTGTAGCTATAGTGACCTGAGGAGCTGATGCAGCCCATACAAGAGGGGATATCTAGGAATAGGTAGGACACTGTCAAGCCATGTTCACACGGCTTAAACATGGCGCAATTGCGGGACGGATTTCGCCCACAATTACGCCGTGTTCTTGGCAGCAGGGGGGGTGGGGTGGCGTTAGCTCGCCGGCCACATAGACATTCATTATCCACGGTGTAAGTCACTTCTCTCCCCGCTCGCGGAATACGGCGAGCGGGGAGAGGAGCCGTAATCCATAGTTCTCTATGAGAACTGTGGGTAACCGTAATTATTGGGACGGATTTGGTCCCGTATTTCGCATAGTGCGGCGCGGAATACGGGACCATATCCGTCCCAAAATAAGCCGTGTGAACATGGCCTTAATGGACACATGTTGTAAAGTGACTTGTTTTTGCAAGGTCTTTAACATGAAAAGCAGCAATCCTTTTAAGGTCTACATTTCACAAAATAATAAAATAATATTTAAGTTGCGGCCAATATATAGTTGGGAACGAGACGTATTTTTTGAGCAATATTGTAAGTTTATTAATGCAAATCTATTTCCCATGTGAAACAGAGGGACATTCAAACAGCAAAGAGGGACAAGGGTTAAAAATAAGGACTGTCCCTCCAAAAGAGGGACAATTGGAAGGAATGGCTATACTCTGCTAACCATTGAGCCACAGTGAAGGGACCCCAGTGTAAAGGGCCTTACATGCCATATTTATTAAACCAATGCACCAATTTTTAGACACGTGACTGCGTTGGAAAAAGTTTATGGGGCTTTACCCTTGTTCATTTAGCAATGGTATGTCTGACCTCAAAAGATGAATAGAAAATTAAAGGGGACTTGCACCATTATTTCCCCATGCCTGTAATAACGTGTGTGGATATTGCTGGTGCCCGGTATAACCCGGGCATTGTGAATGGGACTAAAGGGAAAGTGCGTGAAATTTTCGCTGTAATTCGTTTACATGCAGATTGAATTCTTGTAAACCACCATTTGAATGTGCCGACCGGAGGGACGCTCTATTAGTTCAATTTTCACCATTTCCCCGGAAAGTTCAGATGTGCTGGCTTTTAAGTTGAATCGGGAGGCCGCCACTCATGGTGATAACGCAGATAGTTCACACCTGTTGTAGGAAGGGTGGGCGGCGTCGGCAGCTGGGCGTTTGTCTCACAGTCCTTTTTGGAGCAGTGAGGTATGTACCCCAAACGAGTTTTTGTCATTTACTTGACGGGCCTGGGGTTTTAAAAACTTGCTTGAAAGCTGAACTGCGGGTTCAGCAAAATGAGATTGACGAGACGGGTTTTGCAGGCCCGGCGCTATCTGGGGGGATGGAAAAACTGTTTTTTTTATTTGCCTTTTTTTTCAGTAGCAGAGCTTTTTGCAATGGGTGCGACGAAAACAAGCGTTTTCAAAACCGTTTTGCTGGGGAGTGAAAAGGATTTTGGATGTGGATTTCACAGGCGGATTGCTGGCAGAAATTGAGTGAGCAATGCCATTCCCCTTTTTTTAAACACCTGATTTTTGGATTTGGTAAACCCTTCACCCCAATAATACACCCAAACTATCAAATGCGACTTTTTTTTTTTTTGGCCCAACCCAGTTTAATAGATATGAAGAGTGTAAAATATGACGATGAAGATTTTGGTGATAATGAGTTAATGCCCCAAAATTTGCATGGGCATAGAGTGTAACACCCCAAACTTGGCGCATAAGCTCTATGTAATGCCCAAAAATTTTTTGTTTTCACATTCAAAATCCATCATCAGCTTAAAACATTAAGAGGGCGCATTATAATTAATGGTACTTTTTTTTTTTACTTGGCGCGACCCCCAGATTTTAAATAGATATAGAAGATTAGAAAAGACGATTTTTGGGTTACATTGAGCTTAGTGGCAATTTTTGGGGCCATTTCTACCCCATACAAAGTTTGGGCATTAAGCTTTATGTAATCGCCAAAAAATTTTCATATTTACACTCTTTATTCTATTTGAACTTGGTGTCGGCGAAGTAAAAAAAAAAGTACCATTTAATTCAAAAATACCCCAAATGCACAAAACCTGGGGACGATACAAAATGTTTTGGGTTTAAAATGTCTTTGTGCCCCTAGAAAAACCCAATCACCTCCCCCTTCATTCCATTAGTGGTCGAAAAAATTAAAGGGGGGCCGATTGGTTTTGGGGAAAAAAAGAAAGCTTACCCTAGACGTTTTATAAATGTCGATCATTATTTTTGGGTCAAAATGGCACAGTTTTTTTAAAACCGGGGTACAAAAGAGGCCTTAAAAAATTATGGGCCCCCCCGGGGATTTCCTGAATGGGCCCCGCCACAACTTGCATCACGCTTGGGCCCTCGAGCCCCCCCAACACACCCTTTGCCCATTAGTCTGGGAAACCGAGCCCGCGCCTCAAATATTTTGGGGGAAGGGGGGCCCTTGGTTCCTTTTCCCCCATGGTTTTTAACTGTTTGACATCCCAAAAACACACAACAGTTAAATAGAAAGTAACAAAAGGGGTCCAGGATTTAAATTTTTTGTATTCTGGGCATACACATACCCAATGGGGCCCCTATTTGGGGACCCCAGGAATTTTGGTGCCAATGGAAAAGATGGGCCCCGGTACAAAAACTAAAAAGGAGTAGGTGAACTGTTCGGCCCTTTGGGAATTCCAAAAAAGGGGGGGGATGCCCCTGTGGAGCCAGACTTTAGGGGCCCTTTACCGTTTCAAGCCAAAGTGGTTTGTTACGGTTGTCGAAAGCAAACGAGTTATGTGTGTTTTTGACCACGTTTTAACCTGCTGCATAAAAAACAAATGGGAAAAATAAAGAAGCTCTTTTATGTTAGGCTGGGTAGGTGTAGCCTTTTTTTGGGGACAAGGGTACTCTCGGAAAAAATTCCCCCGCATGAATTTTATAAATTAGACCCCCCCAAGCCGGGGGAGGATCTGGCAAGTGACTAGAGCTGAGTAAGATTTGGATCGAGCCCAAAAAAACGGTGGAAAAGGGGGAGCCCGCTATTTTTTTTAATTTTGGGGGACCCTGCCCCCTAAGATCCTCACTCCTTCTTAACCACTGTGCCTGCCCCTGAATGACATTACCATTACACCTTTCTTAATGGGGTTTTCTCACAAGAATGACTGGCTTTTTACATGTAGGGAAAAGTAAATGATGACGTTTACTAGATACATTGCTGTTTTGATTTTGCTTTGTTCAAAACAAGATTTTATCTCCTCTTAGAGTACACAAGTTTCTTTTGTTATTGGCCATCTTTCCTTGCTCTATCTTATATCTGATTGATCTAAACTGCCATCAGTCTGACCATGGTGAATCACTCTCTGCAGAGTCTTATCTCTAGCACAAAAGCTTTGTTTATGTAAGGTAACGACACGTTTCAATGTTTAGAGCTCTGTAGCCTTGTGCACTACAGATTATCTTGCTCAGTCATGTCACTGTAACTGATAAGCCCATCACTGCTATAGAACCACCCACAGCCTGACCAGGAAGTGTGAGTCTGCAGCTTGCAGTGGCTATGCGAAACAGCATGGTGAGACAACCCCTTTACGGCTGCTCACTTCCAAAGCTTACACCATGTGGTATAACATCTTCTATTAGATAAAATTAGTCCACCGCAACTTGGCCTGCAACTTTCACCTGACTCCTAAACTGCACCATAATATATGTGATGATACATATGACACTTTGTTATACAAACAGACTCCAAGCATATATACTGTACACTACTCACAAAAAGTTTGGGATGTTTGTTTTTTGTTTGAAATATCATGATGAACATAACATTTCTTGAATTTTTGTTAATGAAGTAAATGAGCCCATCTCTTCCCTTTAGATGCTTATGTTCCACTGTTCAGTGTTTAAAGGGGTTGTCTCACTACATTGATTCATCTTACCTCAGTCCTGTTTTCTTGGTTTCACTTTGAATTCAGGGTTGTGTTAACTGGCTTCCACTAGGCTGTAGTAGAAGCCAGGTCTATAGCTATAGCAACCAGTGCTGGCAGCCTATCAGGAGAGACAGAACAGGTCTGTTAGCTTATACACCTAAGGGAGCTGATGCAGCCCATACAAAGGGGGATATCTAGGAATAGGTAGGACACTGTTAACGGACATATATTGCAAAGTGACTTGTTTTTGCAAGATCTTTAACATAAAAAGCAATCCTTGTAGTGAGAAATCCCCTTTAATGGACACATATTGCAAAGTGACTTATTTTTGCAAGATCTTTAACATAAAAAGAAATTCTTGTAGTGAGACAACCCCTTTAAGTACTTTTTGCACAACTTGCTGATCTCTAACAAGGAGCTTAATGGCAAAATTCCCAACAGGTGTTTGATTCCTGATTCGCCCAATACATTTATGGGATCAATTTGAATTGGGATTATACAGTCCTCCTCATCCTGCTGCTCACATTGTGACATCATGAGATCAAGATAACACCTTACAATTGATCAACAGGACCTAGTCACCGGAAGGCTTCAAGCAGGATGCTCTTAGACAGAAGTGACCACTGAGCTTAGAGTGTCACAGAGTGTCATCAGCAGGTTGAATCAGAGATACAGAGAGGAACGCTGATGTCAATGGTTATGAATGGTCTGATGTGACACTTGGTTGTCTCTCACCTACCTTCAATTTGCCTGTAGTTGTGCGGCATTCATCATCCGGCTCTACAGGGCATTGGTTACAATGAAGCTGTCATCAGTGTGTGATGGAGCTAAAGGACATTCACTTAAAGGGGTTGTCTCACTACGAAGATCATAGTTGAAAATGTGGAGACCAAAAATCTAAGGATGTATGTCCTTGGTTACTATTGGCAAAGTGCTACGGTTTTAGAGAACGGGCTGGTTTACATGTGCTTAGCAACGGTGTTTGTTTACTGGTCAGTGAAGCATTCTGTCCTGCCCAGTGCACATACAAAGGAAAGGCAGTGAAGAGGAGGGGCAGGGATGTGTGTATTGGCAGGCAAGGAGGAGAAGCAGTGAGAGGACTTGCAGGGGGGTTGTGTGTATTGTATCCTCTTCACTGCCTCTCCTCCATCCCTGTGGCTGCCTATACACACATCCCTGTGGCTGCCAATACACCCTCCCCTGCTCTTCACTGCCTCTTGTCCCTGCATGTAGCTGCCAATACACACAACTCCCCTGCATGTCCTCTCACTGCTTCTCCTCCATGCCTGCCAATACACAACCCTGCCCCTCCTCTTCACTGCCTTTCCTTTGCATGTGCACGACCTGGGCAGGACAGAATGCTTCCCTGACCAGTAAACAAACACCGTTGCTAAGCACATGTAAACCAGCCCGTTCCCTAAAACCGTAGCACTTTGCCAATAGTAACCAAGGACGTACATCCTTAGATTTTTGGTCCCCACATTTTCAACTATAATCTTCGTAGTGAGACAACCCCTTTATTAATTGCCTTTCTCTGACTCTTCCAGTCACTCTGTATCCCTGATACAACCTGCTGATGACACTCTGTCACACTCTAAGCTCAGTGCCCACTTCCGTCTGAGAGCATCTTGCTTGAAGCCTCGCAATGGCGAGATAATGTTTTTTTCACAGTTTTTTTTATTTCTTTTTTTCTTACCAGTTACTTCGATGCCAGGACCATATAACTTAGAAAATTAGAAGTGTCCAGGAAAGATACTGTGAAAAAGCAAATCCCAGATTCATGGAGAGTCATCCTACAGGAATCAGGAGAGGAAAAACCCATGTGGAGGAAACCTTTAAGGAACCATGGCTGAAGGATGGCCCTGGTAATGCCAACATATCATATGACATACTGTAGCAGGGCATGATCCCCTCTCTTCTGGGCTGCAGGGAGGTATTTCAACATGATAACGACCCCAAACACCTCCAAGATGACCACTGCCTTGCTACAAAGAATGAGGGTAAAGGTGCTGGACTGGCCAAGCGTCTCCAGACCTGAACCCTAATGAGCATCTGTGGGGCCTCCACAAATTGAAGGTGGAGGAACACAAGGTCTCTACATCCACCAGCTCTGTGATGTCATCATGGAGGAGGGAAGAGGATCCCAGTGGCTGCAACCTGTGAAGCTCTAGTGACCTCCATGCCCAAGAGAGTTAAGGCAGTGCTGGAAAATAATGGCGGCCTCACAAAATACTGGCACTTAGGGCACAATTTGTCCATTTTCACTTAGGGGTGTACTCACTTTTGTTGTCACTTAGGGGTGTACTCACTTTTGTTGCCAGTGGTTTAGACATTGATGGCTGTGTTGAGTTATTTTGAGGACACCAAATTTACACTGTTATACAAGCTGTACACTGACTAATTTACATTGTATCAAAGTGTCAGATCTTCAGTGTTGTCCCATGAAAAGATATAATACAATATTTACAAAAATGTGAGGGGTGTACTGACTTTTGTGAGATGCTGTATATAATGTGAGATGTGTAATCACTTTTGTGATATACTGTTTATATAAACATTTTTTGTATCAAATATGGTGATGATGTACTTTCTGGCTTTGTTGTTGTTTTTACTGTATTTATTGGTCTCTGATTTTGTTTTCAACTATTACATTATTAGATGGAATCCGCTGAGAAATCATTGTTGAAATATAAGTGAACATACTGTAAAAGGGTTATTCGGGAGTTTAATGATTTCATAGAACACTATAAACAGCATTTGTATTGAAACGTAAAGATATCCCACTACCTTCATGTGTTTCTTCTCTTTTGCCTACTTATTCATTTATTATAAGATCAGTGAAGCTTCCTGCTTGTGGGAGGATCAGTATTTATGCAGTTGTTTCCTATAAGTCCTAGAATCCCTTGCAGTCACAGTCTAAGACTCCTCTGCACCTGCCCCCTAATCCTCCTAGCACTGTTCATTATCATTCTCAGACAGGTACACCTCATGCTCCTGCATCTCTACATCGGTTCACTCTCTGGGCTGTGTATAGTACAGTTACTAATAAGTTTGTAACATGGTAAAAATAAATTTTTTTCCTCATACCATAATTGTATGTAATACATGTATATAATTTGGTTTATATATTTCTATGTATGTGCTATACATCCCCCACAGCAGGTACACAGCTATCCCATAATAAAAACTCTGATTGGTGTGGGGAATGTGGCATCACACAGCTTTCCTGTACACTGGATAGCCTTTCTAGCATCCAAGAAAGGTGGGTGATGTCACATCCCCCACAGCAATCAATTTGAGATCATGGAAAAGCTGTGTGCCTGCTGTAGGGGATGTGTCATCCTCTCTGCACACAGTGATGTCAGAGCAGCTTTTCATGATGCTTTACCCTGGCACCACTACTATATAAAGTGTAGTAGGCAGACTTTTTTTTTATGACTGCTGCTGGATAATCTCAGAGGTCCTAATACACATTCAGCCAATCAAACAATGCAAGTCTTCTGATAAGAGACAAATGCAGAGTAATAAAGGCAGCTAGATTCTAGCAGTGATGAGTCACTATGGACACATAGTTATCACTGTATGTGTATAACACCCTCCCCCTCCAGCTCTGAACGATTGCTTTCCTATCAGCACCTTTGTTTACATAGTGACTGATGAGCCACTGTATGCAGCCAGCTCTTCTCTGCCCAGGTTACACCCAATGCAGTGTTTCTGCTAAGCCTGGTTTTAAAGCACACCCACTGAGTGGGTGTCCGTTGAGGCCATGTGATCAATGGACGTCACATGGTATGCAGGAAGTAGAAAATAGAGGAGTAAATGGCTCTCTGCCGGGTTTTGCAAAGCAGAACAGGTAAATAATATTTAATGAGTATCAAATACAAAGTTCAGTATAATTAAGTTATGAGCTCTGTAACAAACTAAAAGATGGCCCCGGAGAACCCCTTTAAGACCTCCTGTAAACTTACTAGACACAATTTACAGAGTATTGACTACGGTGGATACAATAGTAGAAAACTCAGCTGTGAGAAGTGTTTGATCTGTAGTTTTCAGACTTTTAAGAATGTAAAGAAGAATGTTCACATTCACTGAGCAAGCAGAGATCTTGGAAATGGCGACCAATTGATGCACAAAGGCAACTAGAAATTTTCAGGACTTTTTATTTACAACAAGTAAGGTTAAATGACATCAACCCGGAAGCTTGTTTCAATTTAAATGACACATTTGGCTCTATGATATCTCTGTTTACCTGCAGTGCCTGGTTCTGAGATGACTAATGCTTGAATCATATGAATGATCTTCTGTAAACTGATGGCACAAAGAAAGCGCTCCATTGCATCAAGGATAATTGGATCTTCATAAATTGGTCACTGCCGGCAACTGAGTCAACACACTCTTCCCCTTCTCACCTTATTGTAACTATCTGGTTGTGATTACATGTTATAACAAGGCATGTTGTAGCAACCACAATCTCATACAATAGTAGTAAACTCTTAGCTCTCAGAAGATCTGTAATTTTCAGTCTTTGGATGTAAACAGGAAGGTTAACATTCACTGATAGCAAGCAGAGATCTTGGAAATCGTGACAAATTTATGCACTCAGAGAAAAAGTATTGCGGGTATTCAGAACATTGTTCATCCTACAATAAATAAAGAGGGTAGTTTGCCACCATGACTTGATGGCATAGCAAAAAGGGTACCTATCAGTCTGGGTAGGTGATAGTTCCACCTCTAGGACCCTCATCGATCTTGGTAAAGGGCCCCGAAAGTGTCAGCTCAGAGTTTAAAACAAGTGACTCCATTCTGTTCTGTGGGAGTTCTGAGGGTAGAACATTCCGCTCTGCTATACTGGGAACTCTCATAGAACAGAATGGAGAACACAGCGCTCCCCTGTACTGGGAACTCCCTTAGAACAGAATGGAGAACACAGCGCTCCCCTGTACTGGGAACTCCCATAGAAAGAATGGCGAAACAAGCGCTCACCTGTAATGGGAACTCCCATAGAACAGATGGGGAACACAGCGCTCCCCTGTACTGGGAAAATCCCATAGAGCAGAATGGAGGGAAAACAGACTCCCTGTTTCTGGGAACTCCCATAGAACAGGGAATGGAGAAAAACAGCGCACCCCTGTACTGGGACCTCCCATAGAACAGAATGGAGAACACAGCGTTCCCCTGTGCTGGGAGCTCCCATAGAACAGAATGGAGAACACGGCGCTCCCCTGTACTGGGAACTACCATGGAATAGAATGGAGAACACAGCGCTCCCCTGTACTGGGAAAACTCCCATAGAGCAGAATGGAGAGAACACAGCGCTCCCCTGTACTGGGAACTCCCATAGAACAGAATGGAGAACACCGCGCTCCCCTGTACTGGGAACTCCCATAGAGGAGATGGAGAAGCTCTTTTATTGTTTTAAAATGATGGAACATTACAATATGATAATAACCGAATATAAAACAATATATACAATATATACAATATATACACATTAGCCTTGTGTCTTTTATAGAGCTTCCCTAGCTGGTCCCGAGTATTTTCCCTTATACTCCCACTTACCCCAACCCCCTTTTAACCCCTT
>JAODAL010034620.1:0-44001 GCA_025379985.1 Phyllomedusa bahiana
AGGAAAGTCACGTGCAGCTTCAGATTCACACTTCCTGGTCAGAATGTGGGTGGTTCTTTAGCATATTTAGCTCCTCTACAACTAGCTGCACGTTACAGTGACATAAATGCAGCAGATTTAATCTGTTGGAAACCAGGCTACTGACCTCCCAGGAGAGAAAACAAACTTTCTTTTTAGAGATAAAGACTCTGCTCCGGCCGACCATGGTGACTTCACTTCCTGCTCTCCATCTAATCATGAAGTAATTATTAGTAAACGTTTATTTAATAAAAGTCTTCATTTACTTTTACCTACATTATCAAAGTTAATATTTGTAGTGAAAAAAAAAAACCTTTAAGCGGGTTTTTGCCAATGCGGAAAACGGGCACTTTTCTGGAAGGACAAAACCCCCTTTAAGAAACCCCCACGCTTTTGACGGGGGGGGGGGGGTGGGTGTTTTTCATCCTCAGTGGTTAAAACATTGCAAAGGTTTGCAGTTTCCGCGTGCAACTGCTTAGGAACAAGCTGTATTTAAAATCTCTCTAAATGGCGGGGACGGGGGAACCCCTTAAAACTTGCTTTTTAACCCCTTTAATTGTCAGTCCGTGACCACTGCATAGTCACAGGGGATTCCCCTGCTCCATGGGGTATTTGGGACTCCCAGTGCCCAATAGAGCCTGGGGAGTATCTATGTAGTCACCCTTGTGGACAAAGATACCCCCCAAAAAGCTGTTTTTAGAAAGCCTGCGGGTACACTGTGTTTTCCCCCTGACTGCCCCTGGGTCAAACTGACATAGAGGTAATGATTAGCATACAGGATAAAAGGGAGTTGCAATACATTGCTAAGTGTAAAACATAAAAGTGTAAAATAGTCATCACTTAATAGGATTTAAAAAAAAGCAAAAAACATAAAAAGGGAGGAAAATAAATGATAAAATAAAGATATAATTAAAAAATTTTGTGCTTTAAATTTGCCACTTTTAAAAAAAACCTCACAAATTAGGTATCCACATGACTGTAATAACCTGTAAATTAATCAATATGTTGTTTTGGCAAAATGTAAAAGGTTAAAAATATTTTTAAAAAAAAAAAAACATTTTTTTTTTACAAAAATGATACCACAATTTTATATCAACCCAAAATTACCCCCAAAAATGCAACTTTCCAATAAAAAAAGTCCTGACAATGGTCATTGAAATAATGAAAAAAAAGTTATGACTGTTGAAATGCAGAGAGGAAAAAACTAAAAAATGCAGCTGTGTCATTAAGGCTTTTTCCAGCCTGGTGCTTAAGGGGTTAAGATAACGATTTCTTGGAAACAAAACACATAAGACCCGAAATACTACAAAAGAGCAGAAAATAAGAAATAAAATTCATAATGTACAAAATAAGCAGCGTGAGAGCAGGGAAGAGGGCAATGTCAGTGCAGGAACATGACACATATCAGTGACATTTTGTAAGTGACTAGGTCTTAAAAGTGCAGAGCTGAAGGGTTGGTTTTTGGGGGATAATCACTAGTAATATGAAATTGCCCATGCTGCTTAAGATCAGCTAGAAAACTATAAAAGTCACAGCTCGGTCTCTATGAATTATTACATCTTAGTTAACATAGAGCCGACAGTTTTAGGCCCTTTAAACGCAGTGATAAAAAAGGATACGAAGAAAAGATGACATAAGGGCAACTATTTATCATCTATCTATATTTCTATCTATTATCTATTATTACTATCTACTATCTATCATCTATCTACTATCTATCTATCTAATTTTTATCCCATACTATCCATATTATTATCTATCTCCTACTATCCTTCTATCTTTTCCCATTCTATCTTATTTCTATCTATCCCATATCTTCTATCTATCTTTCTCATATCTATCCATCTAATCTCATATCTATCTATCTATCTATCTATCTATCTATCTATCTATCTAATATATATCTCCTATCTATCTATCTATCTATCTATCTATCTATCTATCCCCTATCTATCTATCCATCCATCTATCCATCTCGTATCTATCTACCTGTCTATCTATCTATCTGTCCCCTATCTATCTATCTATCTATCTATCTATCTATCTATCTATCCATCCATCTATCTCATATCTATCTATCCATCCATCTATCTATCCATCTCCCTCTAACTCATATCTATCTATTTATCTATCCATATATCCATCTATCTATCCCATATCTATCTATCCCATATCTATCTATCTCATATCTATCTATCCATCTCATATCTTTTTATCTATCCCATATCTATCTATCTATCTATCTCATATTTATCTATCTCATATTTATCTATCTATCTAATTTGTAGACTGTAAGCCTTCGCGGGCAGGGTCCTCTCTCCCTCTGTACCACGTATTAGTCATTTATCGTCACCATTGTACTTGTTTGACATATGTTATGTATGTACCCCCCCCCCCTTCAAATGTACAGCACCCTGGAATTAATGACACTCTAAACTAAGTAATAATAATCATAATAATATCTATCTATCTTATACCATATCTATCTATCTATCTCATATCTATCTATCTATCTATCTATCTCATATCTATCTATCTTTCCCTCCCATATATCTATCTATCTATCTTCTATCTATCTATCTATCTATCTATCTATCTATCTATCTATCTATCTATCTATCTATCTCTCTCATATCTATCTATCTCATATCTATCTATCTATCTATCTCTCTCATATCTATCTATCTCTCTCATATCTATCTATCTCTCTCATATCTATCTATCTATCTCATATCTATCTATCTCTCTCATATCTATCTATCTCTCTCATATCTATCTATCTATCTATCTATCTCATATCTATCTATCTCATATCTATCTCTCTCATATCTATCTATCTATCTCATATCTATCTATCTATCTCTCTCATATCTATCTCTCTCTCTCATATCTATCTATCTATCTATCTATCTCTCTCATATCTATCTATCTCTCTCATATCTATCTATCTCTCTCATATCTATCTATCTATCTATCTATCTATCTCATATCTATCTATCTATCTATCTATCTATCTCTCTCTCTCATATCTATCTCTCTCTCTCATATCTATCTCTCTCATATCTATCTATCTATCTATCTATCTATCTATCATCTATCATCATCTATCTATCTACCCATATCTACTAATCTATCTATCTATCCCATATCTATCTATCCCATATTCTATCTATACCTCATATCTATCTATCTATTTATCTATCATCCGTTTCATTTCTATACATCTATCTATCCGTCGATCTCATTTCTATTTATCTATCTAATATCAATCTATCTATCCATACTTCCTTCCCTAAAAAAAACAGTATATCTAATTTTAGAATTTTGACATGTAAAGGGAATAGACAGCTTTGCATTAAAATTTGTTGTACATAACAGATCAACACATGGAGAAGAGGAAGAGCATCCAAGAAGGGCAGCTCACACAGGCCACAGATAGGTAAGAAAGTACAAACACGGCAGGATGCAGGGAGATAGAATCGCTTAGGCTGTGTACAAGTGTAAAGAGAAAAGCAGAGCATCCAGGCTCAGGGGAGCAGGAAAAAAAAAAACAGTCTTAGGTTTGCTTTTCAGTAAGAAAGGCAAAGAAAGAGAGACATGTGCAGAAAGTACAGTCATGTATAGTAGCTGTAGAATGGGCTCCAAGAATCAGCTCTACTGTTGGGCCCCAAGAATCAACTCCACTGGTGGAGCCCAAGAATCAGCTCCACTGGTGGGCCCCAAGAATCAACTCCACTGGTGAGCCCCAAGAATAAACTTCACTGGTGGGCCCCAAGAATCAACTCCACTGATGGGCCCCAAGAATAAACTTCACTGGTGGGCCCCAAGAATAACTCCACTGGTGGGCCCCAAGAATCAGCTCCACTGGTGTGCCCAAATAATCAACTCACTGGTGAGCCCCAAGAATAACTTCACTGGTGGAGTCCCCCCAAGAATCATCTCCACTGGTGGGCCCCAAGAATCAACTCCACTGGTGGGGCCCCAAGAATCAACTCCACTGGTGGGGCCCAAGAATCAACTCCACTGGTGGGGCCCAAGAATCAACTCCACTGGTGGGCCCCAAGAATCATCTCCACTGGTGGGCCCCAAGAATCAACTCCACTGGTGGACTCCAGGCACTGTATTCCGAGATTGAGAACAGCCACTATAAACTCTAAAGAGAGAAAACTCATGTCCCCATATGACAAAACTGAAAACAAGGAACAGGCTGTGAGCTGAATATTAGAGGTCTGAAAGTTAATGAACCTATGAAGATTGCCGACTAAAACGAAGTGCAACTTTATTTTTTTTCTTTGATTTAAGAGAACCACTAATATTAAGGAGGTTTTACCACAAAGGTATTTCATGTCCTGCTTTCCTTTCAGTATTCAGTGTCTTCAAAATGGGGCATGTATAATTTGTTTGAACTGCATAGCATGTGACCCAGCAGGCTTGACATCACCATGCCTTTCCCCACAGTGTGCTGGCTCCCAAGTCTTTAGTTAAACAAAGGACTGTTTACATACCTCCCAACTTTAAGAGATTGCAAGAGGGCCATCTGGCCTGTCCAAACCAAAACCCAAAAACACAAAACAACAAAGAAAAACCTCTAACCACACCCAAACATATACACGCCATTTTTTTAGACACATTTCAGGATTGCTTGTACCAATTGAAATAAAGTTGTTATGTAATATACGGAGAAACAATCAATACTTTTTAAATAAAAATAGTTTTTTTGAGGCAAAACTATTTCTAAAATGCAAAAAGGGGGGCATTTATGGCTAAGGGGGACCGAAGGAAAACGTTAAAATGGGGTCCCCCCAAAATTTGGGGGCACTTGGGAGGTTTGTTTATATAATGAAAGTCCCTAAATCAAAAAGCTGTGAGTACCCAAAAATTTTGCTGAGGGGTAAAACTTCTGCCTTCGCATGGGGTTGGGTTTCAAATCCCTCTAGGGGTCAAACAGGAATTTTTTTCTCATGACATGCCTAAAGGGGTTTTTGTTTTTTTTTTTATTTTTTTGCACTGTTTGACAATTACTGAGGTACAGAGGGAGGAGAAAAGCAGCACCAAAGGTGAACCCCAGCAGTGATGGGTGATTACAAAGGGAGTACAGGGGACTGGGTAAAAAAGACAGCACCAAGGGGAAAAACACTCACAGTGATGTGGTGATTACTAAGAGTACAGGGGACGGAGTAAATTACGCACCTAAGGATGAACACTTGCTCAAAGTGGGGGGTGTGTGATTCAAAGGGGAGTACAGAGGACGGGAGTAAAATGAAAGCCGGGGTTGAACACTCGTTCAGCGTGAGTTTGTTGATTACAAGGATACAGGGGACAGGATAGAATGACAGCAGCTGGGGTTGAACACCCCAGCAGTGAGAAGTGTGATTACAAAGGGAAATCAGAGGACAGGAGAAATTACAGCACCTAAGGATAACACTCCTCAAAAGGGAGGGTGTGATTCAAGGAGTAGAGGAAAGGAGTAAAATAAAAGCACCTGGGGTTGAACACTCGTTCAGCAGGGTGGGGTTTGATTACTAAGGGAAATGACAGCACCTGGGGTTTTGAACACTCCTCCAGTGAGGGTGTTTTGATTACAAAGGAGTACAAGGACGGGAGTAAAAACAGCACCGGGGGTTTGAACCCCTTGTCACGTGAGTGTGTTTTGGTTTACTAAGGGAACAGAAGGGAGAAAAATGACAGCACCTGGGTTGAACCCTTGCAAAGCTTGATGTGGTGTTTTATAAGGAGTCAGAGGGGGAAGTAGAATGCCCGCCCTGGGTTTGGACACTCCCAGCAGTGAGAAGTGTGATGACAAAGGGATGAGGGGACGGAGTAAATGACGCACCTGGGATGAACCCCCTTCACAGGAATGTGTGGTATAACAAAGGAGCACGAGGACAAGAGAGAAGAAAGCACCTGGGTTAAAAACCTCCCAATGGTGTTGTGATTACAAAGGGGAACAGAGGCAGGATGAATGAAAGCACCGGGTTTTTTGAAACACTCGTTCACATGGTGTGTTGTTTTACTAAGGAGTACAGAGGACAGGATAGAAGCAGCCCTGGGGTTGAACACTCCCACAAGGGGTTGTGTGGTTTAAAGGAGTACAGAGGCGGGGGAAAATGACAGCCCCTGGGGGAACACTCCTCAGCAGTGGGTTTTGATTAAAAGGACTACAGAGGGGGGGAGAGAATGACAGCACCGGGGGGTTGAACACTTGCTCGCATTAGTGTGTGTGTTTACAAGGAGAACAAGGCGGGAGAAAGGACAGCCCCGGGGTTTTGGAAACCTCGCCATTGAGTGTTGTGATTATAAGGGACGAGGACAGGGGGAAAAGAAAAGCACCTGGGGTTTTAAACACCGTTCAGCACGGTGGTGTGTTTAATAAGCGGGAAAGAGATGGGCTGCGCCGGGATGGAAAAGGTGTGTCTGGCAGGCCTAATGGGGGAGCCCCGTCACGGTCTATCCCCCAGAGAAAGCTGTACTCTGGTCACTAAGGGAGCACGGGGGGGAAAACCCTTTTAAAAAGGTACCCAAAAAGTCTGTAACCCTATAGCTTTAGGGGGGAGTGGAGGTTTAAGCTGACCTAAAAAGTTATATTTAAAAGTAAAGTCATTCAATAGGTTTAATCTGCTTTTATACAAGATTTTGCATCACTGCTTCCACCAAAAATCTCTCATTTCTTCATACAGTAGGAACAATCTAACGACTTGGACTCCGCAGAATCTTTGGCGGTGCTGTCCCTCACAATAAATTAAAACAAAAAAAAATTTCGAATGTTTACCAATGATTTCTGTTTTTTTTTTTTTATGTTTTTTATCTTTCTTTTCCCAACAGCCATTAGCTTGAAAAAAAACGATCGTTTTCAAGACATAAAAACACTTTTCATTGTAGAACAAAAAAAAAAAACAATATTTTTCCATGAATAAAGTACTTAGGTTGTATAACGGGCACGAAAAGGGGAACGGGACGATAACAAATTTTTCTTTTAGAGATTTACCCTTCCTCTAACACTGCTGGGTAGGTGGCTTAGAAAGGGGAAACATATGTAGTTGTTCATAGCAGTAAAATAATGGAGAAAATCAAATTTAACCTCGTGTCAGCCATGCTGGCAAAGGTCCAGTGGGTGTTGCCAAGTCAGGGAACTATTCTATTTTCCATAAAAAAAAATCCCTCTTTTATCCTCAGTAATGGGGCCATCATTCCCTAACATTTCTTAAACTTTAACACCTTCCTGACGGAGCCTTTTTTTTTTTTTTGTCACGCACATTTTTCCCTCCTCGCCTTTCCAGAGCCCAGGGCTGTGGATCGGTCGGGGAGCGGGGCGGTCCCTTTTTTTAGGAGTCGGGGGTCTCATAAAAGGGCCCGATCCCAAAAAAATAAAATTTGGTCCAGTTGTTCGATAAAAGAGCAAGGGAATTGGGTGGGGGCCAGTGCTACTCCCCATATCTTCAGCCCCCCCATAATAGGGTGAAATTGAGACATGGAGCGGGCAAAGCGGCCCCGGGGGAAAAGACCCTGCCCCAGGGCAAACAGATTTCAGCAAAATTTTCAGCGCTTTCAAAGAAGTAGAAATCAACCTTCACAAAATAAATGTGGCTGAGGCAATTCTTTTATACCCGACATTGTTAGGATTTGCCCCTGGGTCACCCTTCCCCCGTTAGTGTAGAGAGGCCTTTTTCCTGCCTGGAAAAATTTGAGATCAATTTGTAGGTCATGTAAAAGGATCTGATGGGGGGCAAACTATTTCTCGAAAAAATTCAGGACCCCCAAAAATTTTCCCTGCAGTTTTTTTCATATTTACTTTTTTTTTGTGTTTTAAAGTCTATAAAATAATTTTTTTACACGACACAAAATGGTAACGATGATTTGAATTTTGGACTTTAGGCTCCATACTCCCCCCACTCAGCTTTTACATGAGGAAACTGTCATTTTATATACAGTCATCTTTTATTATTTTTGTTAGTTTTTTGGGAAATCAATTTTGGTTTTAAATACTGCCTGAACCCTTTCGGGGGTTGGATCACATTCAAGCACATCTTGACAAAAACTGACCCCAGGTCTTTCTACACTTTCCCAATGTTGGTGCAGCGGGACTTGGATACAAAACAGTTTTCTTTAAATCTACCCACAATTTTCAAAGCAAAAAAATGTTCCCCTTTTGTTTGTCGTGTCTTTCAAACCTAAATAGCTTTTTTAAATGTACCCCGGTGATAACAGCCTTTGACCATTTTAACAGAAAAGTTATCATTAAAACATGCGCCATGTATGAGGGAGTCGGGAGTCCGGAGTCGGAGTCGGGGGTTTTGGGAAATTGAGGAGTCGGATAAATTAATAGGAAATTCTGAAAAATTCTAAAAGAACGGGTTTAACCATTTTATCACTGAAAATTTAAAATCCCTTTTAAAAACAAAAACTTTTACTAAATTATCTAAATTGTACAATCAAAACCCCTTAAATTTACCATACTTTTCCAAATGTACACATATGTGTACTATCCTCATGGAGAAACCCCCCGAAAAAGGACGGCCCCGTTTTTGGAAACGATAATATCACAATTTAAACGTGTATAAACCCTTAAACCCCAGCTATCCCGACGCTTTTTTCCCCCCACAGTTTTGGGTTCTTCAGGGGATTCAAAAACCCGCTGTGGAAAAAGAGTAGCTTAACAACGCATAACAACCGTCTTAAAACATTATTTTCCCATACAATTCAATAGGGGACTGATACTTAGTTAGAAGCTGTAGGTAAAGTTGATACTCCCCCCCCGCTCCTTTTGGTATGCTGGCACCCTTAAGGGGTAACCTCTGTTTATTCTCATCTAAATGTATCCAAACCCCTTTTACAGAACCCGGTCATATAACTTTTTTATAAATTTTTACATCTAGAATGTACCCAACCCCTTTCCAGAACCTGGTCACTATAACGGTTATATTATCACTAGAAATCTACCAACCCTTCCCAAAACCCGGGCACTATAACTTGTTATTTTATTAAACCAAAATGTATCCCCGACCCTCCCCAAAACCCTGTCCATAACCGTTTATTATTACTAGAAAGTATCCAGACCGTTCCCCAGAATCCGGTCCCTGTAACTGGGTTTATTACATCAAAATGTATCGAGACCCCTCTCAGAACCTGGGCATATAATATAGTGACCCGGATTCGGAGAAGGGCTCGAAACATTTCTAATGAAAAATAAAACGGTTAAGGGGACCAGATTTTTGAAGAGGGCTGGATAATTTTAGATTAATATTTAAAAAGGAAAAGTGACCAGATTCTGAAGAAGGGTTGGATCTTCTAATTTAATAATAAAACAAGTTATAGGACCAGGATTCTGGGAAGGGTCTCGTACATTTCTAGAATTTTAAAAATATAACAGGTTAATGACCGTATTTTGAAAAAGGGTTGGTCTTTCTAGATTAATAATTAAAAGTTTTTAACGACCAAGAATTTTAGAAGGGGCTGGATAATTCTAGATTAAAATAAACAAGTTATAGTGACCGGGATTTTTGGAGAAGGGTCTCGATAAATTTTTAATGTAATAATATAAAAGTTATAGTACCATATTCGAAAAAGGGCTGGATACATTTTTAGATGTAATAAATAACAAGTTATAACGACCCGGTTCTGGAAGGTTTTTGGTATATTTCTAATGTAATAAATAACATTATGGACCCGGTTCGGAGAAGGGTCAGGGAAAATTTCTAGATTAATAAAATTAACAAAATAGGACCAGGATTTTGGGGAAAGGGGCGGAACATTTTAGATTAATAATATAACATTAAAAGGGGGGGATTCTGGGAAGGGTCCGAACATTTTGGAGAAATAATAGAACAAGGATAGGCCAGGTTTGGGGAAGGGGCTCGATCCTTTTTTAGATTAATTAAAAAAAAAGGGTTTTGGACCGGATTGGAAAAGGGGGCCCCGTCAATTTTTAAAGTTTATAAAACAAATTTTTTAAATGACCCGGATTTGGGGAAGGGTCCCGATACATTTATAGATGTAATAAAATAAACCCAAATTTTAGTGACCAGGGTTTGGGAAGGGTCTCGAACATTTCAAATTAAAAAATATAACAATTATAGTGACCGGGGGGCTGGAGAAGGGGCCCAACTTCCAGGTTTAAAAAAAAACACGTTTATATTACACATTAGAAAGTATCCAGACCCTCTACAGAATCCCGGTCAATAACGTTATATTGTTCATCGAAATGTACCCCGACCCCCCTCCCGAATCCGGTCACTTAAGTTTTTATATTACTACACTAAAATCCTTTCCCGACCCCTCCAGAAAACCCGGGAAATATAACTTTTTTATTATTACTCTAGAAAATTTTTCCAGACCCCCTTCCCCCAATCCCGGTCACTAAACTTTTAATATTCATCCAGAAATGTATCCAGACCCTTCCCAATCCCGGTCCTTTAAACCCGTTTTAAAAATTACATCTAGAAAAATTATCCGACCCCTTCTCCAGAATCCCCGGCCCTGAAAGGTTATAAACATTAAAATGTATCGGCCCTTTTCCAGAATCCTGGCACTATAATTAATGGGCCAGGATTTGGAAAAGGGTCTCGTAATTTTAGATTAAAAAATAAACAGGTTATGTGACCAGGGTTTTTTGGGGAAGGGCGGATCATTTTAATGAAAATATAAAATTTTTTAACGACCAGGATTCTGGAAGGTCTGGAATTAAAATTTTGGATTAATAAAAATAACAATTATAGTGACCGAATTTGGAGAAGGGTCTGGTACTTTCTGGGTGTAATAATAAACGTTTTTGTGACCAGGATTCTGGAAAGGGTCTCGAAAACATTTCTAGAAAAAAATAACAAGTTTTTAGTGACCGAATCTGGAGAGGGGGCCGATAAAATTTTAGAGTAAAAAAAAAGTTTTTTAGTGACCAGGGGTTTGGAGAAGGGTTTTTCCCAAACTTTCTAGATATAATAAAACCCCGTTACAGGGGGCCAGGATTCTGGAAAGGGGGTTTTGGGTCATTTTTTTTGGTAATAATAAACAAATTTAAATTACCCGGATTCTGGGGAAGGGGTACAATTTGGGAATAAAAACAAGTTTAGGGGACCGGATTCGGAGAGGGTCTGGATACATTTCTAGATTAGTAATTAACACATTTAGGACCAGGGTTCGGGAAGGGGTTGATCATTTCTAGATGAAAATAAAACAAGAAGGCCGGGATTCTGGAGAAGGGGGCTGGGTACATTTTTTGAGTGTAATATAACCGTTATAGTGACCAGGTTCTGGAGAAGGGCCAACATTTCTGAATAATTTAAAAAACAGGTTTTAGTGACCCCCGGTTTTGGGAAAAGGGTTTGGGTACCCTTTTTAGATTAATAAAAACAATTATGTGACCCGGATTTTTGGGAAAAAGGGGCTGGAACAAATTTTTAGATGAAAAAAAAACAGGTTATAGGACCAGGATTTGGAGAAGGGGTTTGGGTACATTTCTAGTAATTATAACAAGTTTATGACCGGTTTTTGTAGAAGGGTTGATCATTTCAATTAATAAAATAACAAATTTAGGACCGGGTTTGAAAAGGGTCTGGTACATTTTTAGAGTAAAAAATATAACAGTTTTAAGACCAGGGTTTGGGAAGGGGGGAAAAACTTTCTAGATTATAATTAACAAGGGTTATAGTAAAACCCGGTTTGGGAAGGTCGGAGCATTTTTATATGTAATAATATAAAAATTATAGTGACCGGATTCGGGGAAGGGCGGGGACATTTAGATGTAATTAAAAAACAATTTTAATGCCGGGATTCGGAGAAGAGCATGACCGGGAAATTTTTTTGATTGCACGAAAGGAGGGGAAGGGAATTTTTTCCCTAAAATTTAAAACAATTGGCTCTATTATGGGGGTTTTACTTCCTCGGGACAACCTGTGCACTAGGGGTGAAAAAGGGGTGACGTTGGTCTTTTTTCAGCCTTACAAACCATGTAACTATGTGGCTCCTTCCATAGAGCACCCATTTTTTTTTTTTCGTGTAACCAAATCTACAGAATTTGCCCGAATTTATGACTTTTTTTTTGATATTGCAATAAACCCCATTTCAATATTCTGGCACTTTGAGGGTCCTAAGAATGCAAGATTTTTCCCAATGCTTTCCATAAATCTCTAGCGCCCGTGCTTCATCTATATCTGTTTACTTTTAAAGCATGGTATTTCATGATATATTATAGACTTTGTCATTTAGGTTCATCCCATTTCTAACCAACAATTTTGTAGCTTTCCCAACACCCAATCACATGCACTGTACGGCTGCGAACGGCATTTGTACTCACAGTAGACATCCACTCGGATAGACTTTATTTTCAGGAAACCCAGCCCATTTTTTTTCTTTGCAATATATCTTTTTCCCTTGGTGTCTCTGGATATCTGTAATCCTCAAGGTCTCGTTGAATACACTTGAGTCTTGGAATCTATCGGATGCACTTCCTGCTGTTTTGGTCCACCTGATCTGAGCAAGCATCAGAAAATACTGTTAGTGTGCTAATAGGTAACAATAATAATGGTTATTTCAATTTAAAATATCTTACAGAAGGTAACTTCTTCACCATAATCATGTTGCTCAATATCTCTATTCACAGCACCTTCAATGAAAAGGCAAACCCTATTGCACTCCCAATTACTAAGTCAAACTCATTTCTACTGAGGCCACATTAGCACTATGGTTGACCTCAAACGAAAAACACCCTCAGAAGCAGCAATGTCATGGAGGATATCATAAAGCAGAACTGTAGTGTAACCTGTAAATCAAGCCATGTGGGGAGATATAACACTTACAAAAGGTGTCTCTGTGTGTCTCTCTTAGTTTAATCTCTCTTTACTCACTTTCCCCTGCCCTCTCCATAGACCTCTATGGGCAGCCTTATCCTGATCCCTTAGTCAGACAGCTAACAGTACATTTTGTCAGACAAGATGGATTTGAGAAGTAGCAAATGGTGAGTTAAGAAGGAAGGGGAGGCAGAAAGAAGCCTGATAAGTAGAGAAAGAGGCAGTATTCTCTAACAAGATGTGAATGACGTCACTATCGGTATCATGTCTCTTACGTAACCCTAATGTGGCAATGGACCAGAGGTGACAATAGATGGAAGTATCATAGGAGCGACAGTGCCACAGGATCAGACTTAAAGGGAATAAGTTTGAATCCAATAAGAAACCCTAAACCAATTTAGGGTTAGGGTCATAGTTATGGTTGATTTTTTTATGAATTTCGTCATAAATCAATTCAAGTTAACCATATCAAAGCACTCCAATTTAGGTTAAGTTTGACTTTGATCAAGAGCCGAAGTGCAACACTATGCCTTTCCTCCCTTTTGGGCCTAACCTTGGCTGTTATTGGGGTAGGTCCTATCAGCAGGTACCCATGATATGTAATTATAATATGACCTGAAGCCATGATACACAAGCAGAAATTGCTTTCAGTGCTTACTTATGCCCGACTCATTCTTCACATGCCAGAAGAAGCACGGCAAAGACATCTCATTACGGGCAGCCGTCTATCCTCAGTGATATTAACAACAATAGGCTTGTGCTCGCCTCTACTCCAATATTTCCCCTGCCCTCTACTCCACACTTTCCCCTGCCCTCTACTCCACACTTTCCCCTGCCCTCTACTCCACACTTTCCCCTGCCCTCTCCATAGACCTCTATGGGCAGCTTTAACCTGATCCCTTAGTCAGCTAACAGTACATCTTATAAGACAAGAAAGATTTGAGCAGTAGCAAATGATGAGTTTAGGAGGAAGGGGAGGAGGAAAGAAGCCCAACAAGTAGAGAAAGAGGCAGTATTCTCTAACAAGACATCAATGACGTCACTATCGGTCTCATGTCACATAGGTAACTCTAATGCGGCATTGGACCATAGGAGACAATAGATGAAAGTGTCATAGGAGCGAAAGTGCCATGGGTCAAACGTACTTAGAAAGGGGTAAGTTAACCCATACAAACCCAAAAAGAAACCCTAAACCAATTTAGGGTTAAGGTCATAGTTATGGTATGATTTTTTGGGGGATGAATTTCGCCATAAATCAATTAAAGTCAACCCAAGTCAAAGCACTCCAATTTAGGTTTAGTTTGGCTTTGACCAAGATCCCAAGTGCAACACTACTTCTTTCCTCCCTTTTGGGCTAACCTTGGCTGTTATTGGGGTAGGTCCTATCAGCAGGTACCAATGATATGTAATTATAATATGACCCGAAGCCATGATACACAAACAGAAATTGCTTTCAGTGCTTACTTATGCCCGACTCATCCTTCACATGCCAGAAGAAGCACGGCAAAGACATCTCATTACGGGCAGCGGTCTATCCTCCGTTATAGTAACAACAATCGGCTTGGGCCCGCCTCTCCACAAATTTTCCCCCTGCCCTCTACTCCACACTTTCCCCTGCCCTCTACTCCACACTTTCCCCTGCCCTCTACTCCACACTTTCCCCTGCCCTCTACTCCACACTTTCCCCTGCCCTCTACTCCACACTTTCCCCTGCCCTTTACTCCACACTTTCCCCTGCCCTCTTCAGAGACCTCTCTGGGCAGCTTTAACCTGATCCCTTAGGCAGCTAACAGTACATCTTATAAAACAAGATGGATTTGAGAAGTAGCAAATGGTGAGTTTAGGAGGAAGGGGAGGAGGAAGGAAGCCCGATAAGTAGAGAAAGAGGCATTATTCTCTAACAAGACGTCACTATCAGTCCCATGTCACACAGGTAACCCTAATGTTACATTGGACCAGAGGTGACAATAGATGTAAGTGTCATAGGAGTGACATTGCCACAGCATCAGACTTAAAGGGAATAAGTTTGAACCCAATAAGAAACCCTCAACCAATTTAGGGTTAGGGTCATAGTTATGGTTGATTTTTTTGGGATAAATTTCGCCATAAATCAATTCGTTTAACCCCAAAACCCAAAAAACTCCCAAATTTAAGGGTTTTGTTTGACCTTTTTATCCCAAAAATCTGAAAGGCAAAAACTATTTTTTCCCCCCCTTTTTTGGGGGGCCCAACCCCTTGGGCTTTATTTGGGTAGGTCCCCTTTGCAGGAAACCCTTTTTTTAATTAAAAAATATGACCTGAAACCCCTGAAACACAACAAAAAATTATCTTTCAGTTTCTTTTCTTATGCCCGACTCAACCTTCACATGCCAGAAAAAACCCGGCCCGGGCCCTTTCATTAGGGGGAGCCCCCTATCCTCGTGGTAATAACCCCAAAAATAGGCCCCCATGCTCGCCTCCACTCCAATTTTCCCCCGCCCCCTACCCAACTTTCCCCCCGCCCTCCCACTCCAAACTTTCCCCCCCCCTCTTTCTCCAACCCCTTTTCCCCCCCCTCTTCTAACCCTTTGGGCACCCTTTTTCCCGATCCCTTAGTCAGTAACCGTACATCTTTTTAAAACAAAAATGGATTTGAGAATTTGGGAAAAAGGTGAGTTTTTGGAGGAAGGGGGGGGGGGAAAACCCATAAGTTTGAAAAAAGAGGCAAAATTAAATTTTCTTTAAAAATAAACCCCCCCCCCATCATGCCCATGTACACAAAGGGAACCCAAAAAGTTTACATTTGGGCCAAAAAGGGGGCCCAAAAAAGGGAAGTTCCCCTAGGAGTTTGGGGCATTGGGCCCCCCATCAGACCCCAAAAAGGGGAAAAAAGTTTGAAACCCAAAAAAAAAACCTAAACCCAAAATTTAAGGTTAGGGGTCCCCAAAATTATTTTTTTTAAATTTTTTTGGGGATAAATTTTTGCCTAAAAAACAATTTTGTAAAAAACCCCAAATCAAAGCCCCCAATTTAGGTTTGTTTGGTTTGACCAAGACCCCAAGTGGGAACATATTTTTTCCTCCCCCTTGGGGTAAAAAATTGGGGTGTTTTTTGGAAAGGTCCCCATCAGCAGGGGACCAAATAATTTTTTTATAATATGACCCAAGCCCTGGCCCCAAAGCAAAATTGGGTTTCCCGTGCTTTTCTTATTGCCCCACTCATCCTTCACATGCCAGAAGAAGCACGGCACAGACATCTTTATTTCGGGCAGCCTTCTATCCTCAGTGGTTTAAAAAACAACCCAAAAGGCTTTGGGTCGCCTCTACTCCAAAATTTTAAAAACCTTCCCCCGGCTTCAAAATTTTAATGGGGTTTCCCAAAAGCTGAAAAGTTTATTCACCAATGAAATTCGCAACCCCTAGGGCCTAACAAAGTTTTTAAACAGGGTTTATCAAGCCCCTTTTTTCCTTGGTGCTTTGCCTTTTTTCAAAAAAGAGAAATAAAACCAAAAACACAATTTAAAATATTTAAATGTGAAAATTTCCCAAACACAAAACGGGATTTAAAATACCTTTTTTTATGAAAATTTCAATTTTTTTCCCACAAATGTAATGAATAGAAAAAGAAAGGAAAAAGAGAATTTTTTCAGAAAAAACTTTAAGAGATCCCCTGAAAAAAGGTCCCGATTAAAGGGGGGAGATGGGAAGCAAAAAAGGGGTTTTAAAAATCGCTCATTTTTTCAAAACGCTTTGGATTGCAAAATTTACCTAATCCTGGGTTTATTTTAAAGGATCACTTGATCAAAATACAAAAAAAAAAAAAAATAAAATCTGGCGTGGTTTAATTTTATTAAAAAAACCAAAAAACGAAAAATTTAATGATTTTTTCCGTGCAAAGAAAAGTTACTGCCCGGGGGTGATTTTAAAATACCCACTTGTTTCTATAAAAGCTTTCTACCCTTTTCCCTTTTTTGTACCCCAACCCCAGAAAAGCCCAAAAAAATCCAAACAAAAGCCCCCGCAAATTGGGGTTTTTTCCCCTCTCCCGGGTCGAAAGGAAAGTTTTTTATTTCTGTGGCTCAAAATTACAAATTCTCTAGCAAAGAAATTGCCTTCCCCTATGAATAAGAAGAAAAACAAAAATGGGGGTTTTTTTTCTTGAAGAAAAATTTCTATTAGAAGGGCTCCTTTTCCAGTAAGTGTACCAATTTTTAAAACCCGTTTTAGCCGGTCTTCAATTTAAAAAGGAAAAGTGTTGGAAAAAGAAAATTTTTCCCATTTATTCCCACCGTCTATGTTCCCAAGATTTCAATAACTGGAAAAGGGTGGTAATTTTTTTGGTTCCCCGTCATGGGTTTTTATTTTTTGGCGGTTCCCCGTGCCCCCAATGGGGTTCCCCGGGGCCCCCCCAATGAATTTCATTCTAAGGGCCACTTGTAGGTTTTATTATGGAAACCCCCCAGTGAAATAGGGTTCTGGAGCCCCAAATTGAAAAATTTAATTTTGAGGGGCCCCCAATTGGGGTTTTTAAACTGGTGCACACCAGTTTTGGGGGTGGATTATTGGGGGGGCCCCCCATTGAAAATTTCCCTTCTGAGGGCCCCCCCCAAAGTGGAGTTGTTCTGGTTTCCTTTCCAAAATGGGGTGGGGGTTGGTTGGGGCCCAACCCCAATTTAAAAATTTCCCTTCCCAGGGGGCCCAATTTTGGAAATTGAATGGTGCCCTTTCCCGTGGAGT
This sequence comes from Phyllomedusa bahiana, assembly GCA_025379985.1. Classification (NCBI taxonomy): domain Eukaryota; kingdom Metazoa; phylum Chordata; class Amphibia; order Anura; family Hylidae; genus Phyllomedusa; species Phyllomedusa bahiana. The sequence continues at coordinate 17,513 of JAODAL010034620.1, forward strand.
TGGGGTTTTTGGGGGCCCCCCAATTTAAATTTTTATTTTTGGGGCCCCAATTGGGGGGAGTTTAAAACTGGGGGCCCCAAAAGTGGAAATGGATTCTAAACCCACCCTTGCCAAAATTTTTTCTGGGGCCCCCGTGGGGGAAAATTTATTATTTTGGGAAAACCCCCCAGTGGAGTGGGATTTTTTGGGGGACCCATTGGAGTTTTTTTACTGGGTTCCCCCCCATTTGGGTGGTTCCCCGGGGCCCCCCCCTTTTTTTAAAATTTGGGTTTTTGGGGCCCCCAACCCTTTGGGTTGATACTGGGGCCCAAACCCGGGCCAGATTCCCGGGGCCCCAACCCCGTGGGTTTGGGTTCCCGGGGCCCCCCGGAAAGGGGGGTGGATTCTGGGGTCCCCCCGATGGAGTGGGTTTTTGGGAAAACCCCGTGGAGTTTAAATTTTTGGGGGCCCCCCCTTTTGGGGTGGTTTTTTTGGGGGCCCCCCAAAGGAGTGGATTTGGGTTCCACCAAAAAAATGGGTTCTTTGCCCCCCCAGTGGTGGGGTTCGGGGCCCCAGTGGAATGGGTTCCGGGGGGTTTACCAGGGGGGAAAAGGATTTTGGTGTCCCCCCCAGTGGAATGGGATTTGGTGTCCACCAATGGAATGGATTCTGGTGCTCACCAGTGGAATGGATTCTGGAGTCCACCAGTGGAATGGATTCTGGGGCCCACCAGTGGAATGGATTCTGGTGTCCACCAGTGGAATGGATTCTGGTGTCCACCAGTGGAATGGATTCTGGAGCTCACCAGTGGAATGGATTCTGGAGTCCACCAGTGGAATGGATTCTGGAGCTCACCAGTGGAATGGATTCTGGGGCCCACCAGTGGAATGGATTCTGGGGCCCACCAGTGGAGTGGATTCTGGGGCCCACCAGTGGAATGGATTCTGGTGCCCACCAGTGGAATGGATTCTGGAGCTCACCAGTGGAATGGATTCTAAGGGCCCAGTGGAAGGGATTCTACGGGCCCACCCTACAGCTAGTATATATATTTCCATATACTCTATCTCTTGCCAAAATAAGTATCAAAACCTTGCTTGAAACAAACTTCTTCAGACGAGGTTTTAGATGTGTTTCTCTGCGTTTTTTTTACGTTTTTGAATGAGGTTTTGGATGACGTTTTCACCCATACAAATTAACACTGTTTTCACCCATACAAATTAATAGCCAGGGAAAAAAAAACATGCCGAAAAACACGTCAAAAATGCGCCGAGGTTTTGTTTTGAAACTCTCTATTGATTCCTATTGGGATTTTCAGCACTGAAAACACTTCAAGAATTGACACGACGCTTCTTTTTAAGCAAATAAAACAGCTTTCAAAGAAGCACCTAAAGCGCAAGTAAAAACCTTGATGTGTGTGAACTACAGCGCTGTTTTACAAAGGAATCAATGAAAATGAACTGGGGGCGTTTCTGAAGCTTTATTGATGCTGTTTTGGGAGCGGAAACATTCCAAAAACCGCTCTGAAAACAGCATCAAAATCAGCCGTGTGAACATACCCTAAGGCGATGTTCACACGGCTTAAACACGCCGTAATTGCGGGACGGATTAGGCCCGGTTCACATGGCTTATTCAAGCCGTAATTGCGGGATGGATTTCGCCCGCAATTACGGCCTGAGTAAGGGGCGGGGCTGGGGGCGCTGCCCACCGGCCCCATAGACTTTCATTATCCACGGCGCGTATCCCGCCGGGATAATGTGCATGTCACTTTCTCCCCCCACGGCGGATTCGCCGAGCAGGGAGAGGAGACGGAATCCATAGTTCTCTATGAGAACTGTGGATTACCGTAATGACTGGGACTGATTTCAGCCGTATTGCAGCGCAGTACGGTGCGAAATGTGGCTGAAATCCGTCCCTGCAATAAGCCGTGTGAACGGCCCTTTATAGGCCCACTTTATCCATCAGGTTCATATCCACCTTCTTTTTAAGCAAATAAAACAGCTTCCAAAGAAGCACCTAAAGCGCAAGTAAAAACCTTGATGTGTGTGAACTACAGCGCTGTTTTACAAAGGAATCAATGAAAATGAACTACGGGCATTTTCGAAGCTTATTTGATGCTGTTTTGGGAGTGGAAACATTACAAAAACCGCTCTAAAAACAGCATCAAAACCAGCCGTGTAAACATACCCTAAGGCGATGTTCACACAGCTTAAAAACAGCGTAATTGCGGGACGGATTTCACCTGCAATTACGGCGTGTGTACGGGGCGGGGTGGGGGCGGGGGCGGCAGCTCGCCGACCCCATAGACATCCATTATCCACCGTGCGTTTCCCGCCGGGATAATGTGCATGTCACTTTCTCCCCGCCCGGCGGATTTGTCGAGCGGGGAGGAGAGACGGAATCCATACTTCTCTATGAGAACTGTGGATTACCGTAATGGCTGGGACGGATTTCAGCCGTATTGCAGCGCAGTACGGCGCACAATACGGCTGAAATCCGTCCCAAAATCAGCCGTGTGAACGAGGCCTAAGACACATTTTGGATTATTTTGTGAATGTAAACCATTTTTGTCATCTCACCTGAGACTGGTATTGAAGCTCATATAGGAAGGCTACTGAGGTCATACTACAACCCTTCTGGAGAATGAGCTTTTTAAACTGAACATTTAGCAAATGTGATATTGGTTACTGTCAATTACGTGTATGGCACTTAAATTAGTAATTATTATTTCACCGCGCTCCAGCCCCGCCATCCTGCTGGCTGACTTGCTTAATTGTGTTCTGCAAAGCTTCACTTGCTTGGCCAGCTCGTCGCTCCGCACCTCAATTGATTTTTCTAAGTTGCATTTGCTGCCAATTTTTATGATCATTTAACTGTCTTTCTCGTTTTTTGTTTTTTTTTTTCATTCCGATGAGTTGAACTGTTTCATGTTTATAGGATCTGAAAGCCACTTATCAGAATTTGGAATGGAATTATATTGACAGAATAAGTAATAATTGTTTTCTAGATATAAGAGCTAAAGTTCAGGATGTTAATAAAAAAACATGAAAATCTTAAAGAGCAATTCTCACATGTAAGCCAGGTATGTGCATCGACCTACATTACAGCTCCTGGAGTCCAACAGTGACACGCCATGAAGGTGGAGGGCCTTGTGGCAAAGACAAAAATGTGGCAACTCTCAGGCTCTACTTGACTCCATCAAACTCCTAACCACTGGGAGATATTCCATTTCCTCTTTTTACTTACTTAAATGGGGTTTTGCCACAAAGTAAAATTGACGCGGGAAGCTTGCAAATGAAATAACAAACATTTTCACCATTCATTTATTATTAAAAATTCTGCACCGTTTTTGTTTTAGCTGCTCCTTTAGTGATCCATTGTTTACAGCTCGTCTCCAGGGGATACGACCAGAGCTGTGAGCTCCTCAGTCCTGGTCAGACATGCTCAGACATCACCTCTCCTCTCAGGCAGCTACTGAGTGTTCAAATCTCAGGTGCTGTCATTCTACTCCCGTCCTCTGTGCTCCTCAGTAATTAGTCAAACAGTGCAAATAAGTAAAAAAGAAACCTCAATCAGGTCTGTGCATTGATAAAGAGAAAAAAAAAAGATAATACAGTTTTGGTTCCTGCAGGGATTTGAACCTAGGGCCCTTGTGCTTGGAGGCAAAAACTTTACCTCTCAGCTACTCACAATGCTTTAATAAACAGACCTTTCTTTGCTTAAAAGGGGAAAAGGCCTGGAGTCATCCCCTGGGTCACATGATATGCAATTCAAAAAAATCACACACACCCCCTTCTGAGACACAGAGTAAAAGGCGGGGCCCGGGGGTATGAAATGAGATCGTGGCAAAACCCCTTTAATTGCACTCATGGACCACATCGCTTAGTGGGTTATTGTCCTCCATGGAAATGGTGGATGAGGAAGTCTCGTATGGTCATACCCTTTTCACTAGCTTTATAACTCTAGTAGTTCTGTGGGCAAATTGATAGGGTTTTGCCCCCGATCGCGCTTGCTACAACGCCTAAAGAAGGACTTGTCTGAAATCATGCTACTCAATTTCTTTAAAAGGGGTTTTCCCACTTTAAGTTACGTGGGTCCTCCAAAAGGGGTATTTAATCTTTTTCTAAATAATTGATTAAAAAAAAGTGAAGCCTGGAGAGTACAGGCTGCCTTACCTCCCCTTAGTTCTTAAAAAGCTTCTATTAGATACACCTACAAGAGTGCTGGCTGGCTTGCGCAGAAAAAGCTTTTTATTGATGAGCTGAGCGGCAGAAGCTTTCAAGGCCCCGGTAGAAATAGTTGCTTTTGTATACGGGAACCACTAGTTGTAGTGTGATTATTGAGTAACCCCTGCTTTATTAATGACAGGGAACTAAAGAAGCTTTAAAGCTCTGTGGAAAAAAGGTGTTGTTTTTTGTATACAAACCACTATTGTAGTTTGTTATTTGAGTAAACATTTCCCCGATCCCTTATCACGGCTCTGTGCTCTGGGTTCTTCATCTTCAGTCCTGGCTTTTTTACCTTTGCTACTTAGCAGATAAGGCACGTCCCCGGCAAAACCCTTTAAAAAATTTCCAAAAAAAAAGTTGACATTTTGAAACTGGAGGGTGGTTATTTCTCCTGATTTATTAGAATGGGAATGACACCACCCTATTAAAGGCCCACTTTATCCATCCGGTTCATATCCACCTTATGGACTGCATCTATGGTACATAAACCCTCTCTACTCAATGTTTCTTGATGTCCTAGTCCAACCAAGGTAAAATTACTATTTTTTGGGGACCTTTTAGGTACCATAGGCAAGGGGGTAACTTACCATAGAGCTGGTTTAGGACCCAGAGGTTAGGGGGGCCCTGCTCAGGGGATGAGGGAAAATTTTCCCTTTTTAGAGAAAAATAATTGGGGGGTTTTTTGTTATCTAGCTCTACTATGTGGTTTCTCTCAAATATGGTGTTTTTTTTTATACTTTTCATTATTGCTACTTATGCAGCTATTTTTTTTTGTTATCGTCATTAAGGTGTTAGAGGCCCCATTTTATTTTGCTATGGAGTCCTATGAATTCTAGTCACGCCCTTGCCCAAAGGGTTGTCACTGTCTATTACAAAGAAGTAATAGGAGATCTCTTGCAGGTATGCAGAGTACTGGCCTGAGTAGAGGATTGTTTGAGTTTAGAGCTTTAGTGACTATGGTGTCATAACTGAATACAACTCATATACTATGGATAGATCTCTACCAGCGTCTACCTGGTACATTTGGTTTACAGGACTTGACATAAATATTTTAAAGGGGTTTTTCCACCACGTCCTTTGGTGGTATATCAATAGGACATGCCATCAAAGTCTGATAGCTACAGGTCCAACCGCTGGCTAGGACCCAAACCTATCAAAGGTATGGCCCACCGAACGTGTCGCGCTTGTGCACGACTCTCCATTCTGTTCTATGGAAGTTCCGGGTACAAATGAACACACTGCTCCCTTGTACTGGGAACTCCCAAAGAACACAGCACTCCCCTCTACTGGGAACTCCCATGAAACAGGAGGGAGAGAACACAGCGCTCCCCTGTACTGGGAACTCCCATAGAACAGAATAGAGAGAACACAGCGCTCCCCTGTACTGAGAACTCCCATAGAGGAGAATGGAGAGAACACATTGCTCCCCTGAAGTGGGAACTCCCATAGAAGAGAATGGAGAGAACACAGCGCTCCCATGTACTGGGAACTCCCATAGAGAGAAGGGAGAAAACACAGCGCTCCCCTGTACTGGGAACTCCCATAGAGAAATGGAGAGAACACAGCGCTCCCCTGTACTGGGAAAATCCCATAGAACAGAAAAGGAGAGAACACAGCACTCTCTTGTATTGGCAACTCCCATAGAACAGAATGGAGAGAACACAGCACTCCCCTGTACTGGGAACTCCCATAGAACAGAATAGAGAGAACACAGCGCTCCCCTGTACTGAGAACTCCCATAGAGGAGAATGGAGAGAACACATTGCTCCCCTGAAGTGGGAACTCCCATAGAAGAGAATGGAGAGAACACAGGGCTCCCTTGTACTGGGAACTCCCATAGAAGAGAAGGGAGAGAACACAGCGCTCCCATGTACTGGGAACTCCCATAGAAGAGAATGGAGAGAACACAGCGCTCCCCTGTACTGGGAACTCCCATAGAACAGAATGGAGAGAACACAGCACTCTCCTGTATTGGGAACTCCCATAGAACAGAATTGAGAGAACACAGCACTCTCCTGTACTGGGAACTCCCATAGAACAGAATGGAGAGTCGTGTACAAGCGTGACCAGCTCTCCGTACTCAGCCAACACTTTCGAGGGCCCGTTCAAGAGATAGGTGTTGGTCCCAGAAGTGGAACTCGCACTTCCAAGACTTTGATGGCATATCCTATCGCTGTACCATCAAAACGCATGCTGGGAACACCCCTTTATCTGAAGACAACCCAATGTTCCCAATTGATTCATAATAACCCTCAGGCCAAGTTCCTACCCTTTCTCCTGAAAAGCAAACTCTTGATCAGGTTCCCACCATCCCATTAGAAAAAGTGATGGGACAACCAACCCTCTAAGAACCCCTTAGTAGCCAGATGTTCTCTTTCTATGACTAATATTTTTGAGTAAAAACTCACTGACAAAATTACTGTAGTTCTTCCTTTGCTGATTATCTTGCCACAAAGTGTATGATAAATGTTACACAATGAAGAATATATTGTAGTAGAGCAATGAAAGAAGAATTACTCCTGTCAGGAACAGTTGTTTCCTAACTTATAATGCTCCAGATACAAGGAAGGCGTCCTCATGTCAAGAAGACACAACATGTTTATGAATTCAACAGGTCGTAAATTATGAACTCCCGGTAGACATTGTAGCCATGATTATTTCTCTGTTCTATGGTAGGAAACATTTGTAGCATGAAAAATATAGAAAATAAGGATTTAGAAAATAGTGTAGAAATCGGCATTATGGTTCCAACTGGAGGACACAGTGACTGTTATGGAGTAGAGTCAGTGTCTTCGCTTTGATTCCTACACCCCACCAAGTCCAATGGCTATAAATGCTGATGTCCAACCCGCGGGTGTGAATGCGAGAGGCGATGTGACTGTGCGGTAACGCTGTTCTTCATAAGGGTGGAAAACAACTGTAACACCCGGGGTAGTGGATCCTCTGGACCTCCGCAAGCGATGGTAACGGCCACACCAGGGAGAGGAGTCCAAGTAGGTCCCGGTATTCACCAGAGCCCACCGAAAGGCAGGATGGGCTTGCTGCGGGGGGAGTCCTACCAGGTCGCTACCCCTGACACGACTAGCTTGCGGTGGCAGCCGAGATGCGACGAAGTACCCAAACGTGTGACGTAACTCGAAGTTGTGGACAGGCAAACAGGTCAGGGCAGGCGGCGAAGGTTCGTGGTCAGGAAACGTATCACAGAGTCAGTACACGGCAAGACAAGAACGCACTTCCAAACACGCTTTCTGTAAAAGCACTAAAGATCCAGCGGGGACGTGCTTGAGGCGTTACCAATATATAGGGTCAGCGTCCAGCAATCAACCAATTACCGTCACGCTGGCCCTTTAAATTTGAGAGAACTGGCGCGCGCGCCCTAAGGAGAGGGAAAGCCCGCGCTAGCCAGCAGGAGACCGCGGGGAAGCAGGAGCACGGCCGGGTAAGCGTATAGGCGCAGTGGAACGAGTGAGCCCGCGGCCCGTCACGCGAGCCGCGGCGCCACTTGTCCCCGAGCCAGGGGACACTGCAGAAGCACGAGAGCGCCCACAGCCGGACCCATGGGGGCTCGTTACAACAACGATGGTGGTTACGAAATAATCATCCTGCTTTACAGTTAGTGAATGGGATGTTTCATGATATGAGCGGACATTGGTCTACTCAAATCTATCCTTATACTTGTTACCCAATCCAAAAACTTCACGGCAGCTCTGTAGAACGTGACCTAGGTCAGAAATGGTCAAACTTTATCTGTATCGGATGCAGGAAGAATGATTTTTCCCGCTTCAGCGTTTCTCAGCAGGAAACGGCCTAGTAAGTTCGAGATCTATCGATTTCCACCGTAAGGTCTAGGTAAGGCCTAAGATGGGGTCACCTTGTCACATTGTCTAATTCAATGATAATGGATGCGTTAAACAAGTTCTACAAGAGCTTAGATCCTGTTCTTGAAAAATAGAATTTTAGAAGTTATGGGGACTAGATTGTGGAGATAGGGCGTTGATCCTGGGATTTGTTTGAATGACCAGATTTGTAGGGAAGGAGTCTTTTCTCTTGTATGCAGGGTTGTCTTAACAACCCCTGGAAATAGCAGTGCAGTGGGCCCTGCCCATGTACTTGACATCACTCTAGACCAGGGGTGTCAAACTCATTTTCACCGTGGCCCACAACAGCATTGTGATTGCCATCAAAGGGTCATTAGAGGGTGGCTAGATGCCTTGGTAGGACTGTCAGAGCTGTGCCTAAGAGTTGGCCACCAGCTGTATCTATGCTCTCAGGAGCCACATAAAAGAACGTGGTGGGTTAGATTTGGCCATCGGACCTTGAGTTTGACACCTGTGCTCTAGACCAGTGTTCCCCAACTCCAGTCCTCAGCGCCCACCAACAGGTCATGTTTTCAGGATCTCCCACAGAATGCACAGACAGTAATTAAATCACCTGTGCAATGCTAAAGAAAGCCCGAAACATGACCGGTTGGTGGGCCCTGAGGACTGGAGTTGGGAACCCCTGCTCTAGACCATGCTAAAAAATGACATCATATGAGGCTGTGCCATTAACCACCCACAAATCATCATGCCAGCCATGTCAGGACAACTTTTTGATGTCTTGTGGTCAACCTGCAGCCTAATAGACAAGGCAGGGAGCCGATGGCTCCTTTCTACACCATGGTTCTTAAAGAGAACCTGTCACATAGATTCTGCCCCCCTTGCTGAGGGCAGCACAAGCTAGTGTCAGACCTGCTGTTTCCAGCGCTGTGTCCCTTATTCTGTAAGATGCTGGAGTTTTCGTGCATTTAATGCTCAAATCTGCAGTTTTCAGCCAGAAGAGTCATTCGAAGAGTCCTTCAGAGTGTCAGTTTTTTTCAAACCCGGCCAATCAGAGGCTAGCCCCGCCCACCTCAACTGACAAACCTATTACTTTGAATAGGTAGAAACATGAGAATAACTGTCAGTGGGCGGAGCTATCCTTTGGTGGGTGGAGCTAACACCTGCTCATGAATAAGATTTAAGGGGTAAATGCTCTAAAACTGCTGCATCTTACAGAATAAGGGGCCCAGCTCTGGAAACAGCAGGTCTGACACTAGCTTGTGCTGCCCTCAGCAAGGGGGGCATAACCTATGTGACAGGTTCTCTTTAACTGTTTGCACGTCCTAAGAACAAACAGTTAAATAATCAGAGCATCCGAGGAATCTAGTGCATGTCCTCTGGATTCCTGGGACATACATACACCACCTGGGGGCCCCTATGCTTGTGGGGCAATTGCCCACTGTGCCCAATGGAAAAGATGGCCCTGCTTGTATGGGACAATTGGGGTTTTGCCTTTTTCTGGATCAACACTGTTGGGTTATAGGTTAGACCTCATCACTCGGATCATCAAAAGTGGTCACCCCAGTCTTGCTTCTGTTCCCACGAGCACATCCACCATGGAAAAGAGTTGTATGGAGCAATGGTTAAGCACTGAGGTTGGGAAGCAATTTTTCTTCTTGTATTGGACCATTGGCATCCGCCTCATAGGGGCATTCTGCCTTCCTCTGCATCAACACTATAATTTGGACTCAATGGACTTGTGTCTTTTGTCAACCTTATCTACTATGTTACCAAGTTCTGCTGAATCTTTCCCAGCAAAACTTTTAGCTTTTCGTGCTCTATAATATGCTGCCCGTTGTGACAGATTCCCCTTAAAGAAGTTTTCCAAGACATAAAAACCTCCTTACCACCTCCCGCTGTGCTAAAATAGAAAATTAACCCAAGCATCTCACCCATCACCACCGATCCAGCGCTGCCAAGGCTACAGTGTCCCCCCGGTCCCTCACTGATGATGTCACGTTCATGTATCACATGATGCTGCAACCAATCACTGACCTCTGTTGTCACATTCTGTACATGCAGATTGGCTGCAACATCATGTGATCCATGAACGTGATGTCATCAGTCAGGGACCAGGAAGAAGAGGGAACACTGAAGTTCTCTCGGTGCTGGAACGGTGGTGATGGGAGAGGTAAGTAGGGGTAATTTTCTATTTTAGCGCAGTTGGAGGTGGTAGGGAGGTTTTTCATTTTGTTTCCTCCTCAACTTCCAAGCGCCATAACTTTTTTATTTTTTCATCTACCTTAAGATATGAGGGCTTGTTTTTTTTCAGGACAGGAATTAACATTATAATGGGAAACAAAAAAGTTTTAAAGGGGTTGTCTCGCTACAATTATTGCTTTTTATGTAAAAGATCTTGTAAAAACAAGTCACTTTGCAATATGTAACCATTAGCAGTGTCCTACCTATTCCTAGATATCCCCTCTTGTATGGGCTGCATCAGCTCCTCAGGTCGCTATAGCTACAGACCTGTTCGATCTCTCCTGATGGAATGCCAGCACTGGTTGCTATAGCTACAGACCTGCTTGATCTGTCCTGGTAGGCTGCCAGCGCTGGTCGCTATAGCTACAGACCTATTTGATCTCTCATGATAGGCTGCCAGTGCTGGTTGCTATAGCTACAGACCTGTTCAATCTCTCCTGATAGGCTGCCAGCACTAGTTGCTATAGCTACAGACCTGGCTTCTACTGCAGCCTAGTGGAAAACCAGTAAACACGCCCCTGAATTCAAAATTGAAATCAAGAAAAAAGGACTGAGTAAGATGAATCATGTAGTGAAGGGCAACCCTTTTAAGTTTGGTAAAATGGAAAAAAAAAGTTACTTGTGCCATTTTTGTGGGGGTTTTGCTTTTATGGTTTTTGTTCTTTATGATGTGTGATCTGTTTGATATCATTGTGGTGATACTAAATATGTAGAGTTTTTGAAATGTTTTAGTGCTTTAAAAAAAATTTTTTAATTCTTTTATCTCTTAACTTTGTGCCGCAGAGCCATTTTCTACCAATATCTTTGGATCTAAGTGAAGTCTTATTTTTTGTGGGCTGAAGTATAGTTTTTATTGGTGCTATTTTGGGATACATGTGTCTTTTCGATTACTTTTTATTCACGATTTTTGGGGAACGTGAAATGACCAAAAAACACCCACAATTTTGGCGTTTAGAATCTTTCTTCTTCTACGATGTTCAGTGCACGGGATAAGTAATGGTATATTTTATTAAATCGGACTTTTAGGGATGCAACAATACCAATTATGTAAACTTTTTTTTCATTCTTTTATTTGTAATATGCAAAAAGGAGCTGATTTGAACTATTAATATTTTTTAGGCTTTTATTTTATACTTTTAAAACTTTTAACTTTTACATAGGGTATATGACCACTAAGGACGCAACCACCACTATACCCTTTTGCATTATAAACATAATGCAGAAGGGTGTACCAAGATTGCAGTTCTATTACTTACTGTCTGAGACAGGAAGTAAAAGGAGCGCTAACATGGGGGATATGGAAGCTTTTGCTAGGTTTCCTTTTGCATTATAAAGATAATGCAGAAGGGTGTACCAAGATGGCGGTTCTACTACTTGCTACCCGAGGCAGGAAGTAAAAGGAGTGTTAACATGGGGGATATGGAAGCTTTTGCTAGGTTTCCTTTTGCATTATAAAGATAATACAGAAGGGTGTACCAAGATAGCGGTTCTATTACTTACTGCTCGAGACAGGAAGTAAAAGGAGCGATAACATGGGGGATATGGAAGCTTTTTCTAGGTTTCCTTTTGCATTATAAAGATAATACAGAAGGGTGTACCAAGATAGCGGTTCTATTACTTACTGCTCGAGACAGGAAGTAAAAGGAGCGTTAACATGGGGGACATGGAAGCTCTCGCTAAGCTTCCTGCAGCTATGATAGATGCTCGGCACCCCATGATCCCGTTCAGATGGAAGAACGGTGGCTCCGATACCTTCCAGTTGTAAGAATCAGCTTGCACCCGCTGCTAATGGAGTGGACTCAGTACGGTAGCCTGCTCCGTATCTTCTTACTGACATGATAAGGTAAATTTACAACATGTCAGTAAGGGGTTTGCTTTGCAGGTCGTATAGCAAGGAAACAGAGCTTCGGCCTCTATAAAGGTAGATTATAACATTAATCTTAAATTGACATAATGCAAAAAAAAATAATCTACATGATGAAAAATAGTCGTTCATCCGTCGTTTTAAATTTTTGTGCCATGAAATTTATATGATTGTAGATATGTGGTTTTTTCTCTGCAGATAATGCTGGGTACTAATTTCGGCATGAGTCAGGTTGAGTTTTGTCAGTTGCTCAGTGAACATTGGTGAAATCTTTCAGTGAGCTGAATAATGTCACACTAAATCATTTTCAATTTTCATAACAAGAACTCGGTTAATAATGAAACAGCTGCCTCATTCTGGGCAAACCCCCGAAAACTCAATTTATTTAAAAGCATTAGAAGTTAATAGGGATTAGACACTTTCACTCCATTATGGAGGTATTTATGCATTGTTAATTCATATATTTTGTACACAGCTGTGACTGCAGGATGTCATGTACACCCATCAGGCCATAAACCAGACAGGTGAAGTGAAGAACAGTATCTCGCCGCAATGGCACCCGGATAGGGGTGGGACTTGCTTGGCGGTAAGTGAACAGTCAGTTCTTAAAGGGGTTTTGCCACAAAGTAAAATTGACGTGTGAAGCTTGCAAATGAAATAACAAACATTTTCACCATTATTCATTATTAAAAATTCTGCACGGTTTTTGTTTTAGCTGCTCCTTTAGTGATCCATTGTTTACAGCTCGTCTCCAGGGGATACGACCAGGGCTGTGAGCTCCTCCGTCCTGGTCGCACATGCTCAGACATCACCTCTCCTCTCAGGCAGCTTCTGTATATTTAAACCCCAGGTGCTGTCATTCTACTCCCGTCCTCTGTGCTCCTTAGTAATTAGTCAAATAGTGCAAATAAATAAAAAAGAAACCTCAATGAGGTCTGTGCATTGATAAAGAGAAATAAAATCCACAGGTTTGGTTCCTGCATGGAGTTGAACTAAGGAGCCTTGTGCCTGGAGGCAAAAACATTTCCCCTCAGTTACTCACAATACTATACATAAACAGACCTTTCTTTGACTAGAGAGAGGAAAGGCCTGGTGATGTCATCCTGCTGGGTCACATGATCTGCAATTCAAACAAATCACACACGCCCCCTTCTGAGCACACAGAGCTGAAGAGCTGGATGCAGGAGATATTAAATGAGATCGTGGCAAAACCCCTTTAAAGTTTATGTGTTGGAAGGAGGAAAAATTGACAATTGTAAGGATCTGAGGGAATTTTCCAAGGGCTAAATTGTGATGTCTAGAACACTGGGTCAAAGCATCTCCAAAATGGTAGATCTTTTGGGTGTTTGCCATACCCAGTGGTTAATACCTACCAAAAGTGCTCAAAGAAAGGACAACCTCTTAACCGACAACAAGGGCATGGGCACCCAAGGGTTATTAAAGTAGTTTTCTCACCATAATGATTAGGTTTTAACATGTAGGGAAAGGTAAATGAAGACTATTACCAAATACATTGCTCTGTCGATTTTGCTTTGTTCAGGAGATAAAGATTTTATCTAGTATTAGTGCAGACAAGTTTCTATTGGTCACCGACCACCTCTCTCTAGTCTCTCTTATGTGATTGCGCTACAAACTACTGACCATGGTGAGTATCTCCCTGCTGAGTGTTATGTCTAGCACTGGAGTTTGTTTACCTAAGTTAAAGGGGTTGTCTCACTACATTGATTCATCTCACCTCAGTCCTGTTTTCTTGGTTTCATTTTGAATTCAAGGACACGTTTACTTGTTTCCACTATGCTGCAGTAGAAGTCAGGTCTGTAACTATAGCAACCAGTGCTGGCAGCCTATCAGGAGATATCAAACAGGTCTGTAGCTATAGCAACCAGGGCTGGCAGTCTATCAGGAGAGTAAAAGGTTGTAGCTATAGGTCGGTGTGGCAGCTATCGTGAGAGATTGAACAGGTCTGTAGCTATAGCAACACGCACTGGCAGCCTATCAGGAGAGATCAAACAAGTCTGTAGCTATAGCGACCAGTGCTGGCAGCCTATCAGGAGAGATCGAACTGGTCTGTAGCTATAGCAACCTGAGGAACTGATGCAGCCCACACAAGAGGGGATAAAGGGGTTGTCTCACTACATTGATTCATCTCGCCTCAGTCCTGTTTTCTTGGTTTCATTTTGAATCCACGGGTGTGTTTACTGGCTTCCACTAGGCTGCAGTAGAAGCCAGGTCTGTAGCTATAGTAACCAGTGGTAGCAGCCTATCGGGAGAGACAGAACAGGTCTGTAGCTATAGCGACCTGAGGAGCTGATGCAGCCCATACAAGAGGGGATATCTAGGAATAGGTAGGACACTGCTAATGGACACATATTGCAAAGTGACTTGTTTTTGCAAGATCTTTAACATAAAAAGCAGCAATCCTTGGAGTGAGACAAATGCTTTAATGATAAGTTTTAACCTTTAGAGCTGTGTAGCTTTGTACACTACAGTTTATAAACATCTTGCACTCATATCACTGTACCAGGATCAGCTAGGAACAGCAAAGATAATATGCCATTCACTGATCCAATCACAGCCTGACCAGGGAGTGTGAGTCTAAAGCTGCCTATGGCTCTGTGAAACAGCATGGTGAGACAACCCCTTTAATACATGTGGGTAGTAGAGGCTAGCCCGTCTGGTCTAATCCCAGAGAAGAGCTGTTGTAGTGCTGATTGAGTTACTGCAGGCTATGATAGAAAGATATCAGAACACACAATGTATGCTGTGATGCCCAGTGTGTGCAGACTGGTTAGAGCACCCATGCCCACCACTCCCTGTGAAGGGTACATAAGCCTCAGGACTGGACCATGAAGCAATAGAAGAAGGTCGCCTGGTCTAATTAGATTTTTTTTTCACATCGGATGGATAGATGTGTTTTTTTAACTGTGGAAAAATTGGCACCAGGAAGCATTATGGGAAGAAGACGAAGTTGGGGGAGACCTGGTAAAGCTTTGGGCAATGTTCTGCTGGAAAACCCTAGCACCTGGCATTGTGTGGATGTTACTTTAATAATGTTGTAGATGGAACCACAAAAGGGCTCTACTTTCCAGCAGGGGACCAAATCTCACTATATTAGTTGGCACGTACCAGAGAAATCCCAGCCTGACACTTTCTCAGACAAAAGAGTTATTCTAAGTTTATTACACACACTCAAGGTTTTAACAGGTTGGGGGTGTACACATTCCTTAAGCAACATGTGACATTACATCTACCCTCTTAATTGGCTCTTCTTATATACATGTTAAATGACCCTCCTCTCTCTTTGTTAGAGAGAAGAAAAACATCTAAGGTGGGCAGCCATCTTGGAATATCTGGGTGTATCTGAACACAGGCGCCATCTTGTGAGTGGAATAGACATTATGCATAATACATTCTATAACAGTTATCCTTTACAAGCACATTATATATGCAGACATTTGCTAACACATTAAAAAGTGTATGGTTATACAGGCAGCTTTTTTGGGCAATATATAAATACATGTGAGGTATTATTCTGATTAATACATTAAAATAAAGACACAAAGGATCACAGATATATAACCTTTGCTCCCATCCACAACAATACATTCCTATCTAAACCCTGTACTGACCAAGTCCACCCCTTTATGGCAGTGACCTCTTTGAGCAGGATAAGGCCCCACCACTGTGCAAAAATTGTCCAGGAATGGTTTGAGGAACATAATGAAGGTGCTGACCGGGCCTCCAAAGTCCCCAGTCTTCAATCTGATCAATCATCTGTTGGAGAAACAAGTCCAATCCATGGAGGCTGCGCCTCATAACCTACAGGACTTGCAGGATCTGGTGCCGGATACCACAGGACTCTTCAGAGGTCTTGCACAGTCTTTGCTTTAATTGGTCAGCGTTATTTTAAATGACACAAGGGTGGACCTACACAATATTTTTAATGCTATGACTGATCAGTGGCTACTGACAAATACTACATAAGCAATAATATAGGCATGTGATATATGTATGGAATATGGATGAAAGCCTTCAAGGAAGTTTTCATTTCGAGGGGCTTTATACTTTTTACTACATTATGTTTCAGGGCACAGAGAAGGAGCTTTAGGAGAGCACAGGGAGCAACGATAATTGGATTATAATCCTATGGAGCTAAAAAGACTCACATCACATAGGTCAAAAGCTGAGCATTAAGTCTACCTTGCTAAATTTTAATTACATCCCATGTAAAAGAGATTTATTTTTAGATGTGTAGTATTATTACTATTTATATTAAAGCATCACAAAAGGGAATGTGTCATCACAAAATGACCTAATGTTTAAGGGGCCGTTTACACGGCACAGGACAAATACCGGTCGGTTTACCCGGCCAGTATTTGTCTGGTTTTGCGGCCGTCCCCACGGCCGCGGGGGGGGAGGGGGATAGGCGCTTTTCTCCACGATGAGCGGAGAACAGCCCTCCCCCCTCCCATTGAGATGCACATGTTGCACATGACGGAAGATGGTGCATGTTCAATGTTTTGCCGCCGGTCCGCCGGCGACAAAACCGCCGGGCGGAAAACTCGTGCAGTGGGGACGGCTGCACGGGTTTTCCATAGAGCACAATTGTGTTCATTTTCGGTCGTTTTTTCAGGCATGAAATACCGCAAACCGGCCGAAAAACCGGCCGATACCCCGTGCAGTGTGGTCATGCCCTAACTCTTAACTTAATTTTGGGTTGTTTATTTTCCGAAAAAAAAAACTTTTCAGAAGTCTCCTCATTGTCAGCACAAGCAGGGTTACACTGAAAAGTGACACCAATGTGTATAGATAACACAGGATCCACCAGTCACAATAAAATTTTTTGTCCAGCTCCCCTCCCTGCACATGATTTCTTTCCGGGGTAACAGAGCTTTGCCCACAACAC
Organism: Phyllomedusa bahiana; assembly: GCA_025379985.1. Classification (NCBI taxonomy): domain Eukaryota; kingdom Metazoa; phylum Chordata; class Amphibia; order Anura; family Hylidae; genus Phyllomedusa; species Phyllomedusa bahiana. The sequence goes on from JAODAL010034620.1 coordinate 34,550, forward strand.
TCCCCTTTTAAAAGTAAAAATCCCATCTGCTCCTTTTCACAGGCTCCAATGTCCATGCAGCTGCTGTAAAGAAACCTCTTAAAAGTAGCTCGGGCCAAATTATCTTACAGACAGAAAATTTTTAAAAAAAATTACAATCAAAAATAAAAAAGAAAAATGAATATGGATCAGGAAACTTTTATTAGCTAAGCAATGGTTTTAATTCCCTTAATTCCCCGGGCACTGTACATTTCGAAGGGGATTACAAAACAAACAAAAAAAAAAAAGTAAAAATAAAAAGACTAAAAGTGCTAAAAAGGGAGAGAAGAAACCCGCCCATAGAGGTTTCACAGGAGGAAGGGCGGGGACAGAAGGTGAGGGATGGAGATATGTGGGATCATTGGGGTAATGATAGCAAGGGTAATGTAGGGGGGGGAACCTGAAGAGTTTTTTAGGTTTTTTTGAAAGTGGTTAAGGGTGGGGGAAAAGGGCTGACTGGGTGGGGAGTTATGAGTTCCAGAGTATGGGGGGGAAAACCCGGGAGAAACCTTTCGGATGGGTTTTGGTGAGGGGCTAATGTGGAAATTTAAAAGAGATTGTTTTGGGGTGAGGTATCTTGAGATAAAGGGAGAAAATGTATGGAGGAAAAAGGGTTTTGGAGAGCCTTTTAGGTTTTTTTCGGCAGAGATGTATGGGGGCAGGTTATGGAGAGCCTTTTTATAAACTGGTGAGATGTAAAGGAGGTCAGGTTTTGGAGGCCTTTTATGTCTGGCAGAGATGTATGGGGGGAGGGTTTTGGAGGGGCCTTGTTTTATCATGCGGAGATTTTATAGGGGACAGGTTTTAGAGAGCCTTTTAAACATGGCAGAAAATGTTAGGGGGACGGTTTTGGGAGTCTTGTATGTCATGGAAAAGATGTTTTGGGGCAGGTTATAGAGAGCCTTGGATTTCATGGCAAGATGTAAAAGGGGGGTGGGTTTTGGAAGTCCCTTTTATGGGCAGGCAAGATGTTTTTGGGGGAACAGGTTATTTGGGGACCCTTTTATATCATGGGGAGAGATTTTTTAGGGGGACGGTTAGGAAAAACCTTGTATGTCATTTCAGAGGGTGTATAGGGGACAGGTTATGGAGAGCCTTTTAATCATGGAAGAGATGTATGGGGGACAGGTTTTTGGAGGGCCCCCATAAGTCATGGCAGAGATGTATGGGGGGGCAGGTTATGGAAAAGCCCTTTTAAAGTCATGGCAGAGATGTATAGGTTGGGCAGGTTATGGAGAGCCTTGAAAATCATGGCAGAAAATGTTTGGGGGACCGGTTATGGGGAGCCCTGTTGTAAGGGAAAGATGTATGGGGTGGAAAAGGTTATGGAGGGGCCCTTTTTGTCATGGGGAGAGTGTATAGGTTTTAAGGTTATGGAGAAACCTTTTATATCAAGGCAGAGATGTATAGGGGGACAGGTTATGGAGAGCCTTTTATGTCAGGCAGAGTTAAAGGGGGAGGGTTTTGGGGAGCCTTGTATATCATGGCAGAATGTAGGGGGGGGACAGGTTTTTTGGAGAGCCCCCGTTTTGTCCCTGGCAGAGATGTATTGGGGGGACAGGGGTTTTGGAAGCCTTGTAGGCATGGCAGGGATGTATGGGGGGGGTTATGGAGAGGGGGTTGTTTTATATGGGAAAGTTTTATGGGGGGGAAGGGTTTTGGAGAGCCCTTTATATCATGGAGAGTTTTTATGGGGGGACAGGTTTTTTGGAGGCCTTGAAAGTCATTTGGGAGAGATGTATGGGGGGGCAGGGGTTTTGGAGAGCCTTGGGATATCATGGCAGAGATTTTATGGGGGGGCAGGGTTTTGGGGGGAGCCTTGTATATATGGGAAGATGTATAGGGGGGCCCGGTTTTGGAGAGCCTTGGATGTCCCTTGCAAGAAGTATGGGGGAAAGGGTTTTGGAGAACCTTTTTTTATATGGCAGAGATGTTTTAGGGGAGGTTATGGGGAGCCTTTTATAAAATGGCGAGATTTTATGGGGGGAGGGTTTTGGAAGCCTTATATAAAAATGGGCCGGAGATGTTTTAGTGGGACAGGTTAAAAAAGAAACCTTGTAAAGGGCCCGGGGAAAGATTATGAAAAAGGGGAGGTTATGGAAGTTTGTTTCATGGCAGGGGATTATGGGGGGGAAAAGGTTTTGGGGAAACCTTGATACATGGCAGGATGTATGGGGGGGGACAGGTTATGGGAACCTTGTATGGGCATGGAAAAGGGTTTTTGGGGGGGCGGTTATGGGGAGCCTTGTAGGTAAAGGCAAAGATGTATTTGGGGGCAGGTTTTTGGAGAGCCTTTTTAAATTTCCCTGGCCCGGATGTTTTGGGGGACGGTTATGGAGAGCCCCCGTATATCATGGCAGGATGTAAAAGGGGGGGGCAGGTTAAAGGAGAGCCTTGGATTTTCCCCGGCAGAGATGTATAGGGGGGCAGGTTATGGAGAGCCCTGTATTCTGGCAGAGATTTATGGGGGGAAATTTTGGAGGCCCTTGGGGATTCCCCCGGCAGAGGGTGTATGGGGGGGCTAGGTTTTGGAGAGCCTTGTATGTCCCCTGGCAGAGATGTATGGGGGGGTAGGTTTTTTGGGGAGTTTTTATGTCATGGGAGAGATGTATGGGGGGACAGGTTTGGAGGAAACCCGTTTGTTCCCTGGCAGAGATTTTATGGGGGCAGGGTTTTGGAGACCTTTTATATAAAGGGGAGAGGGTGTATGGGGGGACAGGGGTTTTGGAGAGCCTTGTTTTATCATGGCAGAGATGTTTGGGGGGGATTTGGGGAGCCCCTTGTTAGGTCATGGCAGGATGTATGGGGGACGGTTTTGGGGAGCCTTGTATGTCATGGCAGAGAAAGTATGGGGGCAGGTTATGGAGAGCCCTTTTATAAACATGGCAGAGTGAAAGGGGGGGCAGGTTATTTGGGGACCTTTTATATCATGGGAGAGATGTATAGGGGGCGGTTATGGGGGCCTTTTTAGGGCATGGCAAAAGGTGTATGGGGGGGGCAGGTTTTTGGAGGCCCCTTTTATGTCCCTGGCAAGGGTGGGATGGGGGGGGGTTTTGGAGAGCCTTGTATGTCTTGGCAGAGATGTATGGGGGGACAGGTTATGGAGAGCCTTGTATATCATGGCAGAGATGTATGGGGGGACAGGTTATGGAGAGCCTTGTATGTCATGGCAGAGATGTATGGGGGCAGGTTATGGAGAGCCTTGTATATCATGGCAGAGATGTATGGGGGCAGGTTATGGAGAGCCTTGTATATCATGGCAGAGATGTATGGGGGACAGGTTATGGAGAACCTTGTATGTCATAGCAGAGATGTATGGGGGCAGGTTATGGAGAGCCTTGTATATCATGGCAGAGATGTATGGGGGGACAGGTTATGGAGGACCTTGTATGTCATGGCGGAGATGTATGGGGGGACAGGTTATGGAGAACCTTGTATGTCATAGCAGAGATGTATGGGGGCAGGTTATGGAGAGCCTTGTATATCATGGCAGAGATGTATGGGGGCAGGTAATGGAGAGCCTTGTATGTCATGGCAGAGATGTATAGGGGGACAGGTTATGGTGAGCCTTGTATATCATGGCAGAGATGTATAGGGGGACAGGTTATGGAGAGCCTTGTATGTCATGGCAGAGATGTATAGGGGGACAGGTTATGGAGAGCCTTGTATGTCATGGCAGAGATGTATAGGGGGACAGGTTATGGAGAGCCTTGTATATCATGGCAGAGATGTATGGGGGCAGGTTATGGAGAGCCCTGTATGTCATGGCAGAGATGTATGGGGGCAGGTTATGGAGAGCCCTGTATGTCATGGCAGAGATTTATAGTGGGACAGGTTATGGAGAGCCTTGTATGTCATGGCAGAGATGTATGGGGGCAGGTTATGGAGAGCCTTGTATATCATGGCAGAGATGTATGGGGGGACAGGTTATGGAGAGCCTTGTATATCATGGCAGAGATGTATGGGGGGCAGGTTATGGAGAGCCTCGTATGTCATGGCAGAGATGTATAGGGGGACAGGTTATGGAGAGCCTTGTATATCATGGCAGAGATGTATGGGGGCAGGTTATGGAGAGCCTTGTATGTCATGGCAGAGATGTATGGGGGCAGGTTATGGAGAGCCCTTTTATATCATGCAGAGAGTATAGGGGGGGCAGGTTATTGGAGCCTTGATGTCATGGCAAGAAAGTATAGGGGGGACAGGTTATGGAGAGCCTTGTATATCATGTCAGAGTTGTATGGGGGCAGGTTATGGAGAGCCCTGTATATCATGGCAGGGATGTATGGGGGCAGGTTATGGCGAGCCTTGTAGGTTATGGCAGGGATGTATGGGGGCAGGTTATGGAGAGCCTTGTAGGTCATGTCAGGGATGTATGGGGGCAGGTTATGGGGAGCCTTGTAGGTTATGGCAGGGATGTATGGGGGGCAGGTTATGGAGAGGCCTCGGGTTTTCATGGCAGAGAATGTATAGGGGGACAGGGTTATGGAGGCCTTTTTTTAATATGGCAAAAGATGTATAGGGGGAAGGTTATGGAGACCTTGTATGTTAATGGCAGAGATGTATGGGGGGACAGGTTTATGGAGAGCCCTTTTATGTTTATGGCAGAGATGTAGGGGGGACCCGGTTATGGAGAGCCTTGTAGGTCATGGCAAGATGATGGGGACAGGTTATGGAAAAGCCTTTTATATCTGGAGAGATGTATGGGGGGAAAGGTTATGGTGAGCTTGTATTTCATGGCAGGAAAGTATAGGGGGGAAGGGTTTGGGAGAGCCTTGTAAATTTTTGGCAGAGATGTAGGGGGGCAGGTTTTGGAGAGCCCCGATTCTGGCAGAGATGTATGGGGGGGCAGGTTATGGAAGCCTTGTGCATGGGGAGATGTATGGGGGGTCAGGTTTGGGGCCCCGTAATCATGGCAGGGATGTATGGGGGCAGGTTTTGGGGAGCCCTTGTTATCATGGCAGAGATGTAGGGGGGGAGGTTATGGAGAGCCTTGAAAACATGGAGAGATGTATGGGGAGGTTATGGGGAACCTTTTTATACATGCGGGGTATGGGGGCAGGGTTTTGGAGAGCCCCGTATATATGGGAGGATGTAGGGGGGACCGGGGAGGGGCCCCGATACATGGCAAGAGTATGGGGACAGGGTTTTGGAGGGCCTTATGTCATGGGAAGATGTATGGGGTGGAAGGTTTGGAGACCTTTGGATGTCATGGCAGAGATGTATGGGGGCGGTTTGGAGACCTTGTATATCATGGGAGTGTTTTGGGGGTGGGCAGGTTTATGGGGCCTGTATTATGGCGGATGTATGGGGGGGAAGGTTATGGAAAAAATTGTTTAGGGAGAGATGTATGGGGGGAAGGTTTTTTGGGGAGCCTTGTATGTCATGGGAGGATGTATGGGGGGGGCCCGGGTTTGGGGGACCCTTTTATGTCATGGAGAGATGTTTTGGGGGCGGTTATGGAGGCCTTGTATTTGGGGATTATGGGGGGCGGTTATTGAACCTTTTATTCATGGCAGAGATGTATGGGGGGGGAAGGGTTTTGGAGAGCCCTTGTATGTATGCAGAGATGTATGGGGGACAGGTTTTGGAGGCCCTTTTATATCAGGTAGAATTATGGGGGGGGAGGTTTTGGAGAGCCTTGTAATCAGGCAGAGATGTATGGGGGGGGAGGTTATGGGAGCCTTGTATATCATGGAAAATGTTTTAGGGGGACGGTTTTTGGGGGCCTTGTAGTCATGGCAGAGTGTATGGGGGGGCAGGTTTGGAGAGCCCTTTTTATATCATGGAGAGATGTATGGGGGGGGGGTTAGGGGCCTTTTATATCATGGCAGAGAGTATGGGGGGCAGGTTTTTGGGGACCTTGTATATCATTGGGGGAAAATTTTATAGGGGAAGGTTTTTAGAGCCTTGTTGCATGGCAGAGTTATGGATGGGCAGGTTATGGGAGCCTTGTATATCAGGCAGAGATGTATGGGGGGGCGGTTATGGAGAGCCTTTTATATCTGGGAGAGATGTTGGGGGGAACGGTTATGGAGAGCCTTGTATTCTGGGGGATGTATGGGGGAAAGGTTATGGAAAACCCCTTTTATATCATGGCAAAATGTATAGGGGACAGGTTTTGGGGGACTTTTATATCATGGCAGAGATGTATGGATGGGACAGGTTATGGAGAGCCTCGTATTTAATGTTAGTGACTTGAATTTGCTGGACAATGAGTAGCCATTAGAAGGGGTTGGCAGTGGGGAAAGGCAGTGGAGTAGGGAGGAGAGAGGTGGATCAGCCGGGCAGCAGAGTTGATATATTGGTGACCTATCCTGTTTGAACCCTCTCCTGAACATGACATATAGGCAGTAGCAGTCTTATGAGACCACCCCTTTAATTGAGCCTGGTCACATTATCCAGGACCTGTTCAGCTCTGCTGCCTCTGTATAACATGGAAACATCCTTCAGAAGCTTTAGCTTGTACACAGTATACTAAATGTTTGCCCTTTTAAATAAAATATTTCATCAGCCGGCGCTGCAATTGTTATATAATGTACGTACAACATTCCCTCCACCTGGCTTTTATTCTGTCTAGTAGTTATTATGAAGAAGATATTGTTGTTGTCAGCCGTAACCTTTGCCGAAACCTGCAGCGAATTTATTGTATTTGTGGATACAAACCTATGAATATGTGCAAGAAATGATTCATAAAATAGCCGTCTTAACGCGAGTGGCCACCTTTTCACACCGTGTTATTTAGTACTGGAGCTCCAATTTTCAGATACGGAGATCCAAAATCCCTGCATATCCATACAAATAAATGGTAAATTCCCAATTTCTGCAGCCCCCACAGCATGTACCTAGCTTAGAAGCTTAGGTCGATTTTAAAGGGATCCTGTCATGTGAAAAATAAAATTCACTCTGTGGGCAGCATGCGATAGAGCAGGAGCCACTGAGCAGACTGATATATACAGGCAGTCCCTGACTTACAATGTTTCATCTTACACCTGTCCCCTAGTTACAAACGGAGACTTATGCGGCATTCTGGCACTTGTAGTTCCATGTTTCACAGCAGATAGTAGCTGTGGAACGACAAGTTCCAGCATGCCACAGCAGCACAGGAGGTGAAATCTTCTTAACAGGGGCACAGGCAGCAAAACAAATGTAAAAAACCCTTCAATGCACTATCCAAAACTAAAAAAAAGAACATTCATTTAATACATATTTCTGTTCCAACTTACATACAAATTTAACTTAACAAAACTACAGTCCCTATCCTGTTCATAACCCGAGAACTGCCTGTAGTTGTGTGGGAAAAGATTTAAAATAGCCCGTGAGTTTTTCACTTAAACCTCCGCTCATTCCAAGTTTAGGAGTCCAGTGGGCGGGCCTACTAAGTGTTTGACATCTTCCCTCTATATGCAGCAGTAGAAAAAGAAGCAGCACCATATATATCAAAAATAGTGATGTTAATCACCCAAGTCAATATATACAGCTACGTTCCAGCTCTTCAGCTGGCTTGAAACTGGCTCTATGGAAGAGCTGAAACATAACTGCAGGGTTTCTTTTCCATTGGGCACAGTAGGCAGTTGCCCGGGGGCCCCACAAGTATAGGGGCCACTGGTGGTATACAAGAAACATACCCTGGATCCCTTGGTTGGCTTTGCTTATTTTACTGTATGTGTGTTTTTAGGACGTGCAAACAGTTAAAAACCATGGTGGAGAAGGGAGCCAAAGGCTTCCTGCCCTACCAATTAGTCTAGTAGACTGCAAGCTGCCACTGTCCAGACAAAAGTGGCGGCATAATATGGGTGTTCTTGGGAGTGGCTAGAGGCATGACCTAGTGTAATGTCATGTATTTCGGCAGGGCCCAGTGCAGCGACCTGCCCATATTGCTGTTAAGACAGCTCTGTGCCGCTGTATGTGTTGACTTGGGTGATTAAAATCACTAATCTTGATATTTGCGGTGCTGCTTCTTTTTCTACTTTTGCATACAGAGGGAGCTGTCATACACTTAGAAGGACCGCCTACTGGACACCTAACCTTGGACTGAGCGGAGGTTTAAATGAATACATTTTTAGAATCTATTTTTGGACGATTTTTTGGGGAGAATTTGGGGTCTAACTCCAGAAGCCTGCCACGGTTATATTATTTTGTTACATATACTGTGCCGTTCCTCTGGAACATATATCCCTCTATATGCATACTCGTAGTGAAACTGCCCACTAGACACCTAAGCTCAAAATGAGTCAAGGTTTAAATGAATAAATTACAGATTCTACTGAATCTGTTCCCAGGAACCTATATCTCAATCTGCTCAGCTCCTCCTGCACTGTAAGGTTATGTTCACAAGGGGTAATTTCGGCGCGCATTTGCATGCTAATATGAGCGAGATGCGCGCCGAAATTCGGGTAATCCATAGTTCTCTTAGAGAACTATGGATTACGCATGCTCTCCCCGGGCGTACAATACGATCGTATTGTACGCCCGGGGAGATAAGTGACATGTCAATTATTTGCGACAAAGACGCGCCACAAGTAACGTCAGTCTATGGGGCCGGCCACCCCGCATCGTGGGAGTATGCGCCGATCAGTGCGATTCCCAAACACCCAGTGTAATTGCGGGGCGTACAGTATGCTCCGCAATTACGCCGTGTGAACATAGCCTAACTCTCTACCTGGGTGGGTGGTTTTTGGAGCAGACAGCTTCTTCCAAATTGGGAGGGCAAGCTGTCCATTGGCGCAATAGGCTGGAACTATATATTTTCGCATTGGCTACTTGTATAAAGAGCTTTTTCCAATGTACAAGTTGCATCCAAAAAACCTTCGTTAAATTTATATTGGATTCATTCTGATGCCATATTGTATTCTGGAAGGAATTTTTTTCCTAAAATGAGGACAATTGGTTTCTACTGTACCTCATTTGTTTTTTTTCCTTCCTCTGGATCAACGCTATAGGACCACAGACTAAACTGGATGGAAGTCCGTCTCATTTCGGCCTTACAAACTATGCAACTATGTAATTATAATATAAAATCTCCTCTAAATGAGAACCTAAATACTTGTTATAATTATGATTATTATTAGTAATATTTTGCATTTACTACATTGTTAGTCTTGAATTTTTTTTTTTTCTAAAAAGTTTTTAAAACCTCATTTTTAGACTGGGGCAGTATGTACCGAAAAGAACTATTTTTTGCTTTACCGACTGGTACAACGGCAGAATGAGTCCTCAATTTATAGCCCTTGGAATAAAAACCCATCTGTGGCGGAGAGGTGTTTAATCAAACTTGGTGGCAAGCAGAGAAAGAAGCTTTTGAACTCGAGCCAGATGTACATTCAGTTACATGCGTTAATGTCCTAGCCAATTGATTTTTATAAGGGAAATACTTAAAGTATTATAAGGAGGTTGGCTCGTGGTATAACAAAATCCCCGGGGAATAGGACCAAAAG
>JAODAL010034621.1:0-44001 GCA_025379985.1 Phyllomedusa bahiana
CACCCCAACATGGGTGAATAAGTCTTTTACGCTTCATGTCCTGGAACAGATGCTGAAAAATCTGTCGGGCGGGGGACTGGAGATGTGGCGACTACATCTCGCGGCCACATTGAGTTCCGGTGGGGACTGAACTGGAGGGGGGAGAAAGGAGGAGGAGGACATTGAAGCAGAAGCATTGTCTGGTGAAATGAGTGGATTTTCTCAGGTGCAAGAGAGGAGGAGCAGGAGCAACTGGAAGAGGTAGATGGAGATGAGGAAGACGAGGCAGATGACCTGCAAGCCCCGTGGCAGTATACAGTGGAGAGGGGAGGCAGGGAGCCCCTCGGAGTCACTTGTGCAGATGGCCCGCAGCATACTGATTTGCCTGGTTTAGTGACAGCCGAATAGTCAGCATCCGGCAGGGGGATGATTCTGGCTCTCCACCCTATTGGACCCTCGCTACCGGCCCAAAATGGGAGCCTTTTCTCAGTTATTGTGAGGGATGACAAACTAAAATACTATGGGAAATCCTTCGTAGTCAGTTGGCCGCTGCCTATGTGCGGCATCTTTCCCTCCCTGACGGGTTTCTGACGGGGGGTTCCTCAGTGCTCACGTACTACTGCCGCGGCTGCTGGAGGAAGGTGGGGGGGTAGGAAGCAGTCCAGCTCCATCAGCAGCACCCTAAGTCTGGAGTCACTGGGGAGCAGCTTCCTTCACCTCCCTAGTGAGGAGAGTAGTCGCCAGCAGCAGCAGCAGGACTGGAGCAGTCCCTTTGAACCAACAGGTGGTGGCCTACTTGGACAGCACTCTGCTACCCAGTTAGAAGATGCGCTGGACTACTGGGCAGCCAAACTGGATTTGTGCCGCAACTTGCCCAAGTTTGCAGTGGGAAGCTGTCCTGCCCGGCCAGTACTGTGGCATCAGAGCGGGTGTTCAGTGCGGCGGGGGCCATCGTTACCCCAAGGAGAACCCGCTTGTCCCGGGAAATGTGGAACGACTGACCTTTGGGCAAGATGATCAGGCGTGGATCGGCCAGGATTTCCACACACCAATGCCTTAGGCGTCAGACTACATCAGCCATGACGCCTTACCCAAACTGTGAGAAATGAGGCTGGGTTCAAATTACCTTCCTCAGCCACTATTCTGATGCCGCCACCCGCCCTGATGCCACAATCTGCTGCCAGTTTCTCCATTTTGCCACCAACCATCTTTACCAGGGACTGGTTTGCCACCCATCTCCACCACTTTGTCATTGTGCCACTTCTGACCTCATGCTGTTGCTCCTGCCACCGTCACTCCACCTCTGTCATTGTGCCACCTGGGGCCCCTATACTGTTTTGCCACCTCCAGAATGTCAATTTGCCACTTTTGCCCTATTCTGCTGCTGTCGTGACCTCCACATTCATTGGCCCTTGTGGTCTACTACTGTTTTGCCACCCCAAATGTCATTGTGCCACGCCTGACCTCATGCTGGCTCCCGTGACCTCCACTCTCTGTGGCCTATCTGTTTTGCCCCCCCAGAATGTCATTGTGCCACTGTCTGACCTCATGCTGCTGCTGCTGTTCGTGACTCCACACTGTGTCATTGTGCCACTCTTGTGGCCTACTCCTGTTTTGCCACCTCCAAAATGTCATTGTGCCACTGCTGACCTCATGCTGCTGCTGCCGTGCCCTCCACACTTTTGTCATTGTGCCAACTCTGGGGCCCTTTACTCCTGTTTTTGCCACCCCCCAGAATGTCATTGTCCCCACTGTCTGACCTCATGCTGCTGTGGCTGCCGCGTCCCTCCACACTCTGTCACTAATGTTGCCACCTGAGCTTTTCAGCTTGTTTTTTTTCCAGCTTTCGCTGGCATTACTTTATCAGGCAACATTCCGCTTCAGTTTTTTGGTCAGTTTTGCCCTCTTAAGGGCCCAGGGGAATTTTAGTGAAGCGATTCTAAGAGTGGCGGCAGTATGTGCGTGTCATACTAAAACACAAATTGTATGAAGACCAAACCAAGCTCCCTCTGCATATTTAAGCATGGCACAAGCGTTCTACAGCACCTGCAGGCTCTGTGCAGCCTGGAAATAGCTTTTTTTTTTAACGTGATTCTTCCCAAAGTAATTGGGAAACCGAATTTATTTTTGTCCGGAATTCGGCGAAGTGACCGAACTAAATTTTTTGAGATATTCGCCATCTCTAGCTGTAATGCTTAAAATAAGGAAAAGTTCAGGGGGATGAATACTTTTGCAAAACCCTTATCTATGAAATTTAATGATAATATGTAATTAATAAAATTTTGAATCAAAAAATATGTTAATGGGAAAAAATATTAAACCCAAAGGATCAAAATGAGAGATACGATCTAAATTTTAAAAATTTTTATCTTTTTTATAATTACAAAATTATTTTAAAAGGACGAAAAACTCATAGTAATAGAAAAACCCAAAAAATGACAGCCCGGGGAGACATATACTAACCAAACCCTCTATAAAGTGCAAAGTCATTTTATGTGTACTGCTATGGTATAAAAAGCATAGACTCCATATCCCAAAATCTAACGGCTTTAAATACATAATGCCTCTGCAATAATTATAGATATACTCTATTAAGAAAAATGGGAATGTCCAGCAATAGGAATATGAAGAAAAGCTAATGCATACTTAACCTGATAGAGGGGAGTGGGTGCCGGGGACACGATCCACTGCCCCTCTGTCAGGTTAAGTACTGCACTTACCCTATTTCTTCTATATTCCCTATTGCTGGAAAATGCCCTTATTTTTAATTTTTGGGGGAATCTATAATTATTGCAGAGGCATTATGTATTTAGAGCCGTTTTGATTTTGGGATTGGTAGCTATGCATTTTACTCAAGCAGTACACATAAAATAGACTTTGCACTTTATAGGGGGGTTTTTTGTTAGTATATGTCTCACCGGCGTCTTTTTTGGTGATTTTATGTACTATAGTCTTTCGTCCTTTTAAAATAATTTTTTTAATGTATTAATAAAATAAAAAAAAAGTAAAAATTTTGATTGTATGCTCTCTTTTTTATCTTTTGGTTAATAGCAATTTTGGGGGAGTGATCTAAATTATGAGAGGGGGCCGGGGAAAATAATAGGCCTAGCCGAGTTTATGATTGGGGAGTTTTTATATATGTGTTAACTGGGGAAAACTGTACAATTGAAAGGGAAACTTAATTATTTGGAAATATTTTCAAAGAAAGGCTTGTATTTAATTCATAATTTTAAAATGTGTATTTTGGAAACAACTGTATTTAAAAATTTGGCTTTACTTAGCAATAGGGAAAAACCTTCAGTGGTCTACTACTTTTTTTTCTCCCCAATGTACTGCACTTTAAATTTAAGGTTGATGTGGATTAAAGGCATTTGGGTTTTCTGTGAAACAACGAAAAATTTTAAAAATTGTGGTTTTAAATTAAACGGGCTAGATGGTTTTCGACCCAGACAATGTAAATTTGAATGCCCAAAAAATTTTCCACAAAGAGTAAACAAAAAGGGAACTTTTTGGGCCCTTTAATATCACTTGTTTACAGGCAAAAACATGTTGTGAAATATTTAAACCTACAAAAGGGTTTAGTGCTGTTTTCCCCACTGGCCGTTACGGGGCCAACATTTTTACCAAAACTTTTAAAAGCTGTTCTTTTTCAGTGCTTTAGATTTTTAAAACACGGGCCCCCTTTTTATCAGGAATGGTTAGAAAATTCTAAAAGGGTTCAATTCCCAAAAAGGGGAAAGATTTAAAAAAAAATGTTTTATATCTGTACACTGTAATTTTTTTCTTTTGTTTTTTGAAAACGGTTCAAAATTTTGTTGGCTTTGTTGACACTTTCTGGTTTTTCACAGGGAAAAATTTCAGGTCTGGAACCCCCCTTGTAAAATTTTCCCAATTTGCAGAGCAGAACATTAACTTGGGGGGGTTTTGAGGAAACAAAAAATTGTAGTTTAAAAGGGGGTTTTAAGGTTTTCATTAGGGAAAGGCCCCATGTCGGTGTGTAAAGATTATTTGCCTTTATCGCCCCTTTGGAAGCTTTTTTTCCCCTTTTTCCCATTTGAATATTTTTAAATTTTTAGGGGGGTGCGAAAAAACCCAAAATTTAAATTTCCCCCCAAAAATTTCATGGGGGCCCCCCTTTAAATGAGAACCCTTACCTATTTAAAGCTAGCTTTTTGTGTCCCCCTTTCCCCACCCGATGTTCTACTCTGTTTGGGTTTGGGGAAAAAACCCTGAAACATTTGTTTTGTAAATAGACCAACTGGCATGCTTTAAATTAAAACCCTTCTCTTTCTTTAAAATTTTAAAAACCAAACCCACCGGGTAGGAAGTGCGGGTTTTTTGCGGGGTTTTTGCGGACCCCCAAGCTCTTTTTCCTAGGCTTGTCTCTGAAAGCTTTTTTGGGGGGGGGTGGGGGAAAACCTCGGTTTTTCCAAGGGAAAAACCCCTTTATTTGCCGCGGGTCTTTGACCCCGCGGCTTAAAAAAAAAGGCTTTCCCCCTCCCCCCATTTGGGTGATCGGGAAACCCCCGGTGACCCGATGGACCCGGGGGGGAACATCTGTACAGTCTTCCCTTTGAGGCCCAAATTAACCTCGGGCTGTCTGTTGGGAAAACCCTTTGGCTTTTCAGGGAAACCTGGTGGCTTTCCGGGACTGTGCCTGTGCCCAGTATGACCCAGTTTGGGTTAATTTAGTAGCATACTTAAATTATCCCTTTTTAAGTTTTAAAAAAAAAGTTTTAAATTTTTTTATCCCTTAAGGGGGTTTTAAAAAAAAAACAAAAAAAGTGTGGGAAAAAAAATAAAAAATTATTTAATAAAAAAATTCTTTGCTTTACTTTGCCAAAAAAAAAACCCCCACATTTCAGGTATCAAACCGACCGTAAAAAATGTAAAATTTAAATTTCGAACGGGTTATTTAGGGGGAAAATTTTGGGTATATGTTTTATTTTCAAAAAAAAAAAAAAAAATTTAAAAAATTTTTAAAAAAATATTTTGCAGTGATTTGTAAACTTCAACTACACCCCCCAAAAATCACTTCTCCATTTAAAAAATTTCCCGTACAACGTGCCCCATAAAAAAAAAAAAAAGGAAACGATTATCAAAATGCAGGGAGGCAAAAACAAAAAAAAATTTAGCTGGTCTTAAGGCCTTTTTCATTTCCTGGGTTTAAAGGATTTAAAGGCTCTTTTTGGAAAGATGAAAAATTAAAGGGAAAAACCCCTACACCCAAAAAAGGGCCCTAAGGGCCCCACCCTTTCTTCCCCCCTGGGCCCGGACATAAAGAAGCATAAAAATTTCCATTGTAAAACACTTCCCTTATGATCAACTGCCCCCTTTTTCACAAACTTGCCCGACTGAAAAAATTTGTTTATGGGCAGATTCCAAGGGGCCCCAATTGACCGGGGGGCCCTCCCAAAACCCAAACCCTTTGTGATGTTATTTCAGTCTTTGGTTGATTTTTATTTTTTAAAAATTTTTCTTGATTGTGGGCAAAGTGTGCTACACTCTTTTCCCTTCCTAGTTCCAGACCCCCCTGGTTTGGGCCCTTTTGATTCCGTTCCCTCTGGTTCTTTGTTAATGGCTGATTTGCCTTGGGCCTGTTTTCCATTAAAAAATGGCATTGGGGGGGTGATATAAACTTTGTCATTCTTAAAGGGGTTTTTTTCCCATAGGAAGTTTAAAAATTTTAAATAATAAACTTTTTTCCCTTTTCATCTTAAAAAAAATTTTGGTCCCGTTTTTAGCGGGGCCCTTTATTGATCCATTGTTTCCCGCTCATTCCAGGGGTATGACCAGGGCTGAGAGCTTTTCAAGGGCTGGCCGGGGACTTTGCTCAGAACATAACCTTTCTTCTCAGGAAGTACTAATTTTTTCAAAATTTCCAGGAGCTGTCTTTTTTACTTTTTCCCCCTTTGAAACCCCTTTTAGTAATTAGCCCAAACATTGAAAATAAATAAAAAAAAAAAAATAAAAAACCCTCATTCAGGTATTTTTCATTGAAAAAGGGAGAAAAAAAAAAAAAAAAAATCCACGGGTTTTGGGTTTCCCTGGGGAAATTTAAATTCTATAACCTTTGTGTTGTGGGGCAAAAAACTTTACCAAAAAAGCTTCATTGTTTGTACTTCAAGCCCCTTTTCATTAAAAAGTCTTTCTTTGACTAGAGTGAGGAAAAGGATGGTGATGTCATCCTGCTGGGTCCAAAATTTTTACGCAAATTTAAACAAAATCCCCAAACGCCCCCTTCTGAGAACACAGAGCTGGATTTAAAGGGGGGTATTAAAATAAATTTGTGGGAAGACCCCTTTAATCTAATTCCCTTTCTTCCCCTTTTTGTGAGTTGCCTATTGAGCCCCCTGCCCGTTTTTCTGGTTTTAAGGTGGGGGTTCGGGGCTTGGGCAAAAAAGGTTTATAAGGCCTGTTGTGTTTTTCGGAGGTTTTCTGTAAAAAAAATTTGGGTTTGGTAGGGAAAAGAACAGATTTTAAAGAGGGGGGGAAGGGCACCCCCAAAATTTTTAATTTTGATTATTTCATAATTGAAATAAAAACCCAAAAAACCACCCCTTTGTTGTAGAGGCAGGTGAGGAAAAAGGAAAAAAAAAAATTGAAAAGTCTTTTCCTTTGGGTTTCTAGGGTTTTAATGTTTAAAGTTAATTTAAAAAAATTTAGATTTACATGTCCTTTAAAAAATTTGGGTCTTGAGGAAACCCTTTTACTTCAGTTCCACCTTTTTTTTTCTGTTGGGGGGGCTGTATGAAAAAGTAAAAATTTACTTACATATGGTTTTGCAAGTCGTCATGGGGGTTTTAAACTATGCAAAAAAGAGGGTTAATGTCTTAAGTCAGAGAAGATCTCACTTGCGAGTCAACATTTTCCATTGATTGTCAAAAAAAAATTGCCCCCAAAATGTTTTGTTTTTTAAAAAGTTATTTCACTTGTTGGCTTAATGAACAATGTTCAGGGGGTTGGGGGGGTCCAACTGAAATTCTCAGGGGCCCCCCAAAGTGTTTTTAAAAACAGCCCGGTTGGGGATGGCAATGTTGAAAGACCTGGCCTACGGGTCTTTAGTAAGAGAGACCCCAAAAGTCTATTCCCCCTGTGTGAAAAATAGTGTTTTATTTTTTCTGTGGTACTCAACTGTATATACAGACCTGACCCCCTAATCTTGTATTGGTCTCTCCTGCCCAATATAAACATTACCGTGAGTAAATCTTGAACACACTTAACTGAGCTCCCCTTATTGTTCCATGTTCCTCCCCTGCCCAGGGGGACTAATGTTCACGGTGTTTTTGCCGAAATTCGAGCTTTCTCTGGTCTAAATTGATTGCTGTCCCCATCCCCACACGCTTGGGGATACGTTTTGAATAAAATTAGTTATGGGGTTACCCAGGCTGTTTTTGGTTTTTGGTTTTGGGCTGACTAAATAACCCCCATTAAAGGGCACATTTAGGGTTGTTCACACGGCTCTTGCGGGCTAAGTGCCGTAGAAACCCGTGTATTTAGAAACCCCTATCAGCCATTTTCTAAGGGGACGGGGGGATGACAACCCCATTCATTCATATCCCTGTCACGGCTAGCCAGAAAAGAAGTGCGTCAATTTCTTTTTTACCGGCATTCAATCGCGGGAAAAGATGGAAATAATCTACCCAAATTTTCAGGTGGATTTTGGGCAACTGCAGCGTAATTACCCCGAAAAAAGCCATGTGAACATACCTTCATGCCCCTGTTTTCAGGCCTTTGGGCCCCCATTCACCGGATCTGTTGTTTTTTGTTCTTTTTGCACCCCCCAAAACCATCCCCAAATTCCATGGCTAAAAATTGATAGTGATTGTTTTCAAAACCCAAAAATATTTCCCAAAGAATAAACAAAAAAATCCTTGAACTGCCCCGACCAGAATAAAGACTTCTGCCCAAAACCCTATACAGTTCACACACAGGTTCTTTGACTTTATTTTTCCCGTATATCCCTACCCCCTTCCCAAACCCCAAACCCCCCCTTTGTCATATGCTTACTTTAAAAATGCCCCCTGCTGAAATCCCTAAAAACGTTTTGCTGTGATATTTCTTAAATTTTTCGGAATAAAAAAGGGCTTTTTAATTAAGGACCATAACATAGAATGCGGTTTTTTTTTTTTGGGAAACAACAATGAAAATTATTTGGGGGCTGGGAACATGAACAAAGAAAATGCCATTGCGCCTTTTTTTTGCCGCGGGGGTTTCATGTTTATGGGTAACATTGTAAATGACCTGTTATCTGTACGGTTGTACAATTTCTCAGAGATTTGAAACTTGTAGAGGTTTCAAAGATATGTTCTATCTATTTTACAACATCACCTTCTTTTAACATTTTTTCTTCTATGGACCTAGTAAAGTGGCTTGTTTTGAAGAAAAGAAGTTTACGTTTTATTTTATTGGTACCCATTTTGCGAATACTGCCAACTTTTTAATCCCTTTTTTAATTGCAATGTTTTTTTGCGAATGCAATTTGATCGCTTGCAAAAACAATAGTATTTTCTCCTATGCGTGTTCACTATAGGTGCTAAAGAATTATGTTAAATTGTCATAAGATTGACTGTATAAATATGAGCAATACCATTAATTAGTACATTGGAAATTTTATTACTTGTATAATGGCAAAACGGAATGTGTTATTCAACTTGATAATTTATACTTATAACACTTATTTTTGTACTACGGTTCTGCAATAACAAAAATCACATAGGAAGTGCATGCAGCAAATTTTTGTTCTCCTATTACATATGCCTATGGCATGCCATGTAATAGGGAGTAGAGAGATGTCAACCACGGAGGCCATCTTTAGGCCCACCAAGCTGCCATGCCAACAGATACGCCAACCCTCACAATCTTGTTTGAGTGGTTCAGGAGAGGCAATCTAACCATATAACAGTTTCAAAAAAAACAGCATTGCATCATATAATGCCTTCATTCAGTAATGTTGCGTCCTGTGTGTGCATCGAAGCATCTTAAGGCTATATGTCTACACGAGCACTGATTCCCCGTTCAGAATTTTCCGAGAGCGGATTCAGTATTTTGAGTCTCACTGAAGAATCCGACAGTAAACCCACCGTCAGTCAGTTTGTACCTTCAATAGGACAAATCCGTGTCTGTAGCGTCATACAGAGCACAGGTTTTCTACTGAGGCCACTGGCGTCCAGTAGAGAGAAAGATTAGAACATGTTCTAATACTTCTGCTGGATTACCTATCAGAATTTCTGTACAAGTCCATGTACTGGTACCGGCTGGAAATTTCCGATCCCCGCTAACGCTTTTGAGTGCAAAATGTCCGTTTCCACAAAAGGCGCCAGTAAGAACGTTATGTTACAATGATGTCAGATTTTTGTGACAGAATTCCTAACAATGCTGTTTATGATGTAGCCTAAGGGCGACCCGTGTTCACACGGCTTATTCCCGATTGGATTTGTGAGCCGTATTGAGCTCACAAAATCCGCCGTGAATAAGGGGACGCCGTTACCGGGGGCGAAGGGGCCGGATGCGGTTTAATTGAACCCGGTATTTGGTCCCTGTTTAGTGGCTGTCCCCACACCGTGGAGGGGGAGGGACAGCTTTTTCTCTGCGATGAGCGGAGAAAAGCCCTCCCCCCTTCACATTGAGATATCGCATATCCGACCGAAACGAATGTAGCATGCTCAATGCATTTTGGTGCAGGCTCCGCGAGTGTGGAAAAACCGACCGGGCGGAAAACTCGTGCATGGGTGGACTGCTGACACCGGTATTTTCCATATTGCCTAACCCGTTCTGCTCATTTTTCGGCCTGTATTTTTTCCAGACGGTCAGCAAAACCACAAACGAGCTGAAAAAAACCATCCGAAAACCCTGAGCAAGAGTAGGCGGCATGCGCCTTATCTGGTGTGTATCGGGAGTGGATGTACCACAATTACTCGCATTGACGTTTACAATAGCGTCATAAGAAGCTACATGTTGAGGAGTATTTTCAAGCAGGGTGCTGACGAGCTGACAGGTCCTGCTTGGAGTCTGCCTTAATGTGAATCGCAGACAAGGAGCTCCAGGTAAAGTGTGGTGGTCTTGCACCTATAACCAGCAGAAACTGTACATACGCAGATAAAATCTTTCGGTGCTTTCTGCTTTGTTATAGGAGCAACCACACACAATACCTGGGAGCTCCTTGTCCCGCTGCATTCACAATCAATGAAGACTCCCAGCAGGTAACGCTGCAGCTCAGCACCCCAGCAATAAACCAATCCCTGCATGAACATTTCTTACTGGTGAAAGTAGACCTCATCTGAAACCT
This sequence comes from Phyllomedusa bahiana, assembly GCA_025379985.1. Lineage (NCBI taxonomy): Eukaryota > Metazoa > Chordata > Amphibia > Anura > Hylidae > Phyllomedusa > Phyllomedusa bahiana. The sequence goes on from JAODAL010034621.1 coordinate 10,268, forward strand.
CTGAGGAGTCCCCACCTGTTCCTTAATACTGTGAGTTGGCAAATTCCCTTCATGATGCTGCGATTTATTGCCTATTAGTACCTCCGCAATCTTTGCAGGGTCGAGGGGGCGTCAGGAATCTGCTCTTTGCAAGAGACAGCCGACTGAGCCCCCTCGCCGTCCCTCCCTCTGGCCAAAGACGTGGAAAACGATTATCTGTCTGAAGTTGTCAAATCCCTCTTCTACAACCATTTTGCGCCACAAAGGCGAAAGGAAGTTGCCTAATAAATAAGCTTCACCTTTTTATAGCGGTGTTGATGTCATAAACCACACCCCAGCCCCCAATTTAAAAAAACAGAGATGCACATACACCTGAATTACGTCTAATGAGGTAGTCTGGCTTTCAAGTCCGATCCCCCATACAGCTTGGGAGTAGGACGACATGTATAAAAAGAATGATGTGACTCAAAATACTCATTTGCCTAAAAATTATGCACACAGTGTAAGTTCAGTACCAGCTATGGGAGCGACAGTAATCTACTTTCATTTCATCATCTGTTATATCAAGCTTCTGATATTTATAGGCAGGCATCGAGGGCGCAGTGTAAAGTCTCTACATACAACTCATAGGTCCTCATTGTCTACAATGCATTTGGTCCTAATAGATTGTATAATAAAATGTCCTTGTCTACAGTATATTTTAAAAGCTCTAAACCCGATAGACCCTTATACATATAAATGGGACGGGGGGGAGTGAAATAACAAAATGGTGGTTTCCCATTTTCAAAAAGGACCAAGGTCAATCCAAGCATAGCATGCAGACCAAGTAAGCGTAACGTCTATTGTGAGAAAAAAGTTTGAGTATTTCATTTAAGAGGGACTATACATATACTGGTATTCAGGAGCACTGTAGCAGAAATATAATTAGAAGTTGGAATTAAAATTGGTTCAAAGGCTGAAATCTATCAGAAGTTGTGGTCTGTTGTTCCTATTTGGAATTGCATGCCTCCCCGTTAATAAGGAGTGCATCCCTACAAGGTACAGTCTTTATTATCTCTAACTTAATAATGAACCCCTTCTGTATTTCCACAGCCAGTATGTATTCTCGCAAATGACGTACAGGAAATCCCCCTGGGACATCATCAGGTTTCTCAGGTGGAACCTGCTCAAATTGAGCAGCATGGAACCAACTGCCTAATATAACGACTGTCCATCCAGCTGAGTATCGCCCGCGTCACTATTGTCCGCCAGGTGATTACTTGCCTTACCCGAAGCCATGACATCATGATAGCTAAGGGAAAGACTGTATCTGCGATGTCGAATGGCATTACTGTAGCAAGCCTCCGTAAGCCTCAAAAAGGCTTCCATGCAGCGACTGTGGACATCAATTGCGAGCCCAGTGAGGGGCATGGTTGGCGCAATAGTGACATTCACAGTTGCCATGAGGGGCGGGGGGGGGAGGAGCATGAACTGAGCTGCTGAATATCCGTCCAATGTAACAGTGATCTGAAGATCACAGATACAAGTCCCTAATGGGGAAAAGTAACTAAAAAAGTTTAAAAAAAATACAAAAAGAGGTAGAAACACAAAAAAATAAAAACATGCACACTACCCTTTTCCTCCTTTATTCGTGCCCTCCACCCAAAAAATAAAGTATGCATCTTTGGTATTGCCGTGTGCGTAACGTCCTACCCTAGAAATCTGTCATATTATTTAACTCAGACGATGAACGCTGTAAAAAACAAACGAAAAGAAAAAAAAGAGTCACAGAATTACTATTTGTTCACTCCGCAGCACATAAAATGGAATAGAAAGCGATCAAAAGGCCATATAAATCCCAAAGTAGTAGCAATGAAAACGTCAGTTCATCCCCCCCCCAAAAAAAATCTTACACAACTCTGTATACGGAGAAATAAAAATGTTATTGCTATCATAAAATAGTGATGCATAAATATTATATACAAACGACAATTTTTTTTAGGCACTTCAATCATAAATTACCTAACTCAAATTGGGTATTGTCATAATCATATTATAGCTTGTCATGTTTACTCCACGGAGAGCGGTATTAAAAATAAAAAACACTACTAGGAGTGCAGTATTTTCTTTACCGTGGCTACCAAAAAACAAATTTAAAAGCAATCAAAAAGCCTTTCCCCCAAATAAAAACAAAAAAAATGTCAACTCACCCCACAAAAAACAAACCTATTCACATCTACGTACATAGAAAAATAAAAAAGTTATGGCTCTCAGACTATGGGCATGAAAAAAACTTTTTTTCCTTTTTTGAATAAAAGGTTTTTTTCATTGGAAAACAGAAAACTAAAAAAAATACAAATTGGGTATCAATTTAATCTTAAACCGCTGAGAAAAGCTACATGTCTTTTTCCGCATGTTGACCGCGAAAAAAAATAAAAAACACTAAGGGTTTTTGATGTATTTTGTTCAAAATGCTTCACAAAAACCTTGATAAAAGTGTTATATGAATCCTATAATGATACTAATAAAAACGTCAACTCATCTCGCAAAAAAAAGGGGGTAAAAGCTATGGCTATCAACAAACGACACAAAAAATTTTTTTTTTTAAAAAACCTTTTTATTTTTAAAATCATTAAAATACATAAAATTTATATCATTATAATTGCACCGACCTCATAGTAAAGGTATCATGTCATTTATATTGCACAGCGAACGCTGTAAAAATGAAGCCCATAAAACAAAGGCAGAACTGCATTTTTTTTCCCCCATGGCCCAATGCTAAAATAACTGTGGGGAAAATGGCACCAAAAATTTCACAAAACACCGCAGATGGAAACCATGAGGGGGTGTTAATCAAAAAAAGGGGAGACTTCTGGGAATTTCACGGTTCTGTTTCTTGGGGGGTTTGTAAATACACACGGGACCCCAAAACAAAAACCCAAAACCAAAAATCGCTCCCTACCCGGTACACCCGCCATGTCCCAGACAACGTTTAAAAACCACACTAGGGGAGCCAAAATTGAAAGAAACTGCGTTACAAAATTTGGGTGCTTTTTTGCAAGATTCTTGTAAAAAATAAAAATTTTCATTAAAATTTTTAGATTTTTGGGAAAAAAAAAAAATTGACTTTCATTTTCCTTAAAAAATTTGTGAAATGCCTGTGGGGGTGACATACAATCCGGAAATATGCCCTTTTTAAATGGGTTTCTTTTGAGGTTTTTTTTAATTTTACACCTAGGGGCAATTTTCCCAACCCACCCCTCAAGGCCCCCCAAACGGGTCATTTCGGGATCTCCCACCGAATGCTTATATCACCTAAAATCAAGGGAAAGCCAAAAACATACCTGTTGCGGGTCTGGGGGACTGGAGTTGGGGCCCCTTCCCTTGGGGGCCCCCATATCGAAACGGTGAGTAAAAAAATCGAATAAAAATGAACCCCAAATTTTCCAGTATGTCTCCTCTAATTCTGAGGCTTGTGTTTGGCAAAATAGCACACTAACCAAAAATGGGATTTCGCTAAAAAAAAAGAATAGGGGAATGGATGCGGAGTTGCTTTTCCCGGGCCCAAACCTTCTTGTTCCAGTAAATAATGAAAAGAAAATTGAAAATCTAAAAAAAAGTGACATTTTAAATTTTCACCTCCACTTTGTTTTAATTTTTTTTGTAAAAACCCTATGGGGAATAACTTCCTAAAGTGGTTTTTAATCTTTAGGGGGGGGTTTTTTTCTAATTTTTACTTAGATCTTTTAGGGGGGGAACATACAGACCATCAAAGTCATGTAAAATACTTGTCCCTAAAAATGTACTTGAAAATGTTAAAAATTAATATTAAATTTCTTAGCCCCCTAATGTTGTAAAAACATAAAAAGGCATTTAAAAAATTATTCCAACCTACAGTAGGCATATGGTGGATACTAGTTATAAACTACTTTGTGTGGTATCTGTCTTACACGCACACATTTATGAACTTTGAAAATGGCAAATTTTCACAACATTTTTATATTTTTCACAAATAAATAAGGATTGTATGAACCAACATTTTTTAAAAACTTAAAGCACCATATGTCATAAGAAAATCTCTGAATCACATGGCTAGGTAAAAGTATCAAAAAGTTATTCCCACATATAAAGTGACATATTTCAGATTTAGATTTCAAGTCAAACTGACTACAACAGTAAGGAGTTAATAGAGCATTTATTTAATATGTAGAAGATGTGATTGATAGCAATGTTTTTTATGCAAATGATATAAAGCTACATCGCACAGTGCAGGAAGATGTTCATAAATTAAATGCAAATTTGGAAACACGGTGGGCAACATGCATGAAATTTGGTGTTAACGCCAAATTTCACTATATTTACCATAGGCAAACTAAAACTCTATCATTTCAAAATATATAAAACACAAAAACATAACTTTTATTATGTATAACACTTAACCTCTATACACACTATTTAAAAACCTGATTTCTAACCTCTCAGTTTATCCCTTTCTACTTCTGAAAGAATAACTCCTTTTCTATTATCAAGTCTGGTGGAACACCACCAATTACAGGAAAGCCTTATATATACAGTAAGTTACTAACTCCAGTAAGGGATCCCAAGCATCCTACTTGGGCAGCCATCCCGAATCTCATGGACATAAAATATATAAGGTTTCCTTGTGATACCCTCTGCAGCGGGTGACACTTGTAGACAGAGGTGAGAAATCACAATTTAAAATGTCATGCCTTACCTCCCCAACATGTTTCACCAGCTAAACCGGTTTCATCAGGGGTTAGAGGTCCGGTCTCATGTGGTCTAAGCTCATTTCCTTTTATATCATGTTAGGTACACACCCTATTCAGGTGCTCACCAATTAACCATCAGAGAATCCACAAAACCCATTCCCCTTTTGCTGTCCTGCATGCATACTGATACTATGTGCTGCCACTGCCACCATGCTCCCTTAAACGACATTCTTCAGACAAGTTCACCATCTCCATAGCGGGCTTGCGCCCTATCTTACCATGCCGCCCGCGTACTGTATCAATGGAGATATCGGCCCTAACTGTGATGGACTTCCGTCCAATTTCTCTCATATTATTGCGTCTGCGTGGCTCACCTAGAACGGACTAAGCAGAATCGGTGTTACATTCCACAGCACACACCAGCTTTATCACCTCCCATGAACCCCTTCTCCTCCATGTCTAATATGCAGATTCATTGGGAATACATACTCCATTGTACTGTATAGTGTTGAGCGATTATTATCGACAAAGTTGAAATCGGTACGGTTTTTATGTTGATCGGATTTTTTAGATCACGCGATAATTTAGGTTAGAATCTGTGCATAATCTATTAATATCGCGCCATTTTCGAGAATAGAGCAGGGTGAGCTGTGTGTGCGACGTCATGACTGGGATGTGTATGGTTGCGATTGGCCGGAAAAATCACATGACCTCATTTTACATAGAACATCCCTTCCTGTTCATGATCAGTGTGTGTCAGTATCTCAAAGGAGTAGAACGTGCGCTCAGCAAAATTATTCTATTTGTTCACAGAGACAGCTATACTTTTAGTTGTGAAACTTAGAACTTAGGTAGATCAGAGATTTGCAGATTTTAGGTAGTTAGGCTGAGAATTTTAAAGGAGCATCTACCGCTGTAAAGTCACGCTGTAAAGTAACTGCAGGTCTATTTGTTAGGTGCAAAACTCCACTTTTATTATCAGTATACATTTCAGCTTTGTTGATAGAGGTACCTTGCATCCAGCAATTTTGTAGTCACCACAGGTATATTGATAGGTGCCAAAAATACGTTTATTATCCGTATACATTTCAGATACGTGTTTTTTTTCACTTTTGGTCAGTCAAGCTTTGTTGATAGAGGTACCTTGCATTTAAATTTGAATCCAGCAATTTTGTAGTCACCACAGGTGTATTGATAGGTGCCAAAAATACCGTTTATTATCCGTATACATTTCAGATGGGTGTTTTTTTCACTTTTGGTCAGTCAAGCTTTGTTGATAGAGGTACCTTGCACTTAAATTTGAATCCAGCAATTTTGTTTTGATTTGAGGGATTTGAGAATAGCTGTGATTTGCCGTCTTTTAATAAGAGACTTTCCAAAACTCTTCCATACCTTCTCAAATTTTTATCTTTCTGAACATGGAGCGAAATTCAGGTGGTAAGCGAGCAGAGAGGGGGGTAGGACATGGAGGTAAAGGTAAGAGAGAAGGTGCTCCTTCCAGTGCTGGCGACAACATGCATGCCAGCGGATCGTCGGTTGCAGGATCGTCAGACCTGTCATCGCTGGATCAGGGCCCTGTGAATCTCAGTAACGAACAGCGTCGCCAATCTGTTCTTCAGTGGTTAATGCAACCTGCATCCAGCAGTCTTACCTCCTCGTCCTCCCAGTCACGGCCACAAATGTCGTCATCAGCATCATCAGCATCCGTCCAACATGAAGCGAAGACAGCCCAAATGTACCCACCACTGTGGATAATCCATTTTCTGAAGACCTCTTTGATGACAAAATGCGGTTGGGGTCAGAAGACATGTTAAAAGATCAAGAGGCCAAAGAGGATGATTTTGTCTGCTCTGACTCCCAGTTACTGATGCCATCAGAGGAGGAAAAGGAAGCCGGTCAATCGGCAAAAATCCCGGGCGGTCGGCAACGCCTTGCAGTGCCTCTTGCTTGTAGCCCGCAGCTCCTGGATGCAGAATGTCAGGATGACAAAGTCACCTGTGTTGATGATGATGATGATGACGACATTGCGGATCCAGCGTGGTCTTTTCAGCAGAATTTGCTTGCGAGCGCTTAATCACTGGACGAGGAGGAAAACGATGGGATAGTGTCAATACAGGTCCCGCCTCAAAAAGGGAGAGGGCCGTCGCAGAAGTCCGCTGATATGATTCCACCAGCCACGGTCAGCGGAAACCCCGCTCCTCGCTTATCGCCGTCAAAAAGGTCCAGGACCTCTCAAGCCTGGGCTTTCTTGAGCAAGCCTCTGATTCCACCCAGCGATATCATATGCCCTTTGCCATAAACGCATAAGTTAGAGGCAAGAATCTTGGGTGTTTAACCACCACCAACATGTCTAGTCCCATGCAGCGAATGCATGAGTTGAAATGCAGGCAACATTTGGGCCAAAAAAGGCCAGACCGACGCCGGGCTTCCAACCACTGTCACACCCTCTGTCTCCGCCTCCTCCTCCTCCACCACCACCAAGCGTTCCCTCAGCTGCCCATGTCTTTCAGAGTCATGATCAGGGATCAGCCTCCGCTTCAGCCTCCACCATCGCCCGAGTACCACCAGCACCACCAGAGACCCATCCTACCCCTTCTCCTTCCACCAGTTTGACGACCTGCACGCCGTACAGCGGCCAGTCTAGCAGCCAGCCTTCTGTCTTCCAGGTTTGGGAGCAGAAGAAACACTTTAACCCAAACCATCCCAAAGCCAGAAGCCTGAATGTCGGCATTGCCAGGCTTTTGGCCTTGTAAATGTTGCCTTTCAGTCTGGTGGCCACAGATGGGTTCCGCCACGTAATGGCCCTTGCCTGCCCCCAATACCAGATGCCGAGCAGGCATTTCTTTGCCAGAAAAGTCGTCACTGGCCAGCCACGTGTCATCTAAAATTTCAGTGCGTTTGTCTGCAGTTTGTGTCCTGGAACAGTCCATCTGACCACCGACACATGACTAGTAAGCACGGACAATGCCGCTATATCTCTGTGACAGCTCACTGGGTGAGCTGGGTGGATGTCTCTGGTGGTGACGGTGGCTCTCAGGCTCGGCGCACGCTCTTCAAAACCGCAGGGATGGTGCAGGGCTCTTTCTCCCAAGGCCCAGAGAAACCAGGCCATGTTGAAATTAATCTGTCTTGGAGACCATCCACACACAGGTCAGGAGCTGTGGACGGCTCTCCGCAACGAGACCGAGCGCTGGCTGGGTGACAAGAACCTTGTGCCAGGCAAGGTGGTGTGCGATAACGGGCGAAATCTGCTGGCCGCCCTTAAGATCAGTAGGCTGGAGCACATTGGCTGCCTGGCACATGTCATGTACCTTGTCGTCCAGAAATTTCGAAAGAGCTACCCGGGTCTGGACTGCCTGCTGAGGAAGGCTTGAGGTCTGAGTTCGCACTTCCACCGTTCGCACCCTGCTTCGTCCCGCCTGGCTGCGTTGCAGCGTCAGCTCGGCCTCCCCATCAACCGTCTCATTGTTGACGTGGCAACACGCTGGAATTCCACCCTCCACATGCTCCAGCGATTGTGGCAGCAGCGCAATGCCATTACGCAGTACGAAGTGACACATGGCCTGACAAGCAGCGGTGCGGACCTCGGGGTGTTGAGCCACCGAGAGTGGAGGCAGGTGAAAGACTCTGCACCATCCTTGCCATTTTTTGAAGAAGCCACCAAAATGGTCAGTGCAGACAATGCCCTTGTCAAGCATGAGCATTGTGGTGATCTTAGTTCTGGACCGATCGTTGGGACACTCTCTGAAACATCGGGTTTCCCGCCAGCGACAGAGGAGGAAAACGGACACAGATGCGGACACCGAGCCTTTCTCCCCGTCGAATCCACCCGGCCCGACAGTTACTCAATTTTATCGGTCTTCATTGGGTAGTGGTTCGGGTCCAGGCTAGTCCCAAGGCGGCGCATCAGCTCTCAGGGTGCATCATCTGAGGCAAGTCAGGGCTGTGTTGAAGCTGTGCCGGAGGAAGCAGAGGAGGAGGAGGTATTCCTAGACACCGACGTTACCGACGTCCCTGCCTTGGAAAGAGGTTGGCGCGAATTTGAGGCGGAGGAGGAAGATGAGGAAGATCAGTTTGCTAGTGCCCCTCGACCCAGAGGCTTGGGAAATCAAGGCTCCATCTCTCACATGAGTGCTTGGATGCTCCATTTCCTCCAACATGATCCTCGCATTAAGGCCATCAAAATGAACAACAGTTACTGGGTGGCCACCCTCCTGGATCCCCGTTACAAAACAAAACTCTGAAATTTCTTTCCACCCACCCAAATAGAAAGTAAAATGCAGGAAATGGAGACCTTGCTGATTGATCAACTGGAGACATCTGTTGCGTCTGCTTCACGTTCTTCAAATGTCACGGTGGAACAACATCAGCGACGTGACAGCAGTAGAGTGCCAAGTAGCCGTAGCGGCAGCAGCAGGCAAGGTGGCAGAAGCCTAATGGGTGACCTCTGGCAATCTTTATTTACCACCTCACCAACGCATGCAATGCAGGGCACACATACAACACACAGAGACCAGCTTAAGATCATGGTGCACGACTATCTGCGTCTCAACACCGATGTTTTTGTATGTGTTCCGGACCCAATAGACTTCTGGGTATCCAAAATGGACGAATGGCCCGAGCTCGCTCGCCACGCCATAGAGGTGTTGTCCTGCCCAGCAGCCAGCGTCATATCTGAGCGGACCTTCAGCACAGCTGGTGGAGTCATTACAGACAAACGCATTCGGCTTTCCACAGATAATGTGGATCGATTGACTTTCATCAAGATGAATCAGGCATGGATCTCTGATGATGTTGTGGCCCCAATTGCCGAGGTCACCGATTAGTTGCCGGTCTACTTCACATTCCTCTTCAAACAGAAATGGTCCTCTTGAAAACTTTTTTTTAAAATGATCATTTCTTACTGCAATTTTTATTCTCAGTTCCCAACAGTTCATTTTGCTGGTTTTGCTGTGAGGAGACTGTAAAAGACAGCAAGGTTTCATGACAACACCGTATTCCATTTACTCTCTTTATCTTTAGAAGTTTTCGCATTGTCAGTGGTTTTGAGGTCATGTTGCTGTGAGATACAGCTATAATCATGGTCCTTTGGAACAGAAATGTGGCTTCTAAGTGGCATTTCTCCCTCACAATTTTTAACAGTGGCTGAGAAGTCATTTTTATAATTTTTTGGGTCATGCTGCTTTGAAATGCAGCAATACTACAGGTCCTATTCTAAAAAATGTTGTTTCTAACAGAAATTTGTTCTTCACAATTGTCAAAAGTGGCTCAAGGGTCATGTTTTGAATTTTTGGGGGCATGTTGCTGTGACATGCAGCTAGACTACTGGTCATATTGTAAAAAATGTGGTTGCTAACAGACATTTGTTCTTCACAATTGTCAAGAGTGGCTCAAGGGTGATGGCGCTGTCAGAAATGGGAATAGGTAGGACACTGTTAATGGACACATATTACAAAATGACTTGTTTTTGCAAGATCTTTAACATAGCTAGCAATCCCTGTATTGAGACAACCCATTTAATACAATTAAAAAAAGAGAAACAAAGACATGGTGGGATTCCATCCTATTTTAAAAATGTGTTTTCTAGAATTAAACTACTAAAAAACTTGCATATACAAGATAGCTGGTAAAAAAAATCCTCTGAATTGTACAAGGGAGGTACAGGAAGACTTGACCAGATGTAGGTTATTCAGAGGACATGGAGTATGGAGCACGGACAGAGAACAAAGAACAGAGACAATTTCCTCCAGCACGTTGAGTAAAATGAGAAAAAGAATGCCAAGAAAAAGGAACAGGAGCGTTAACCACCAGTATTTCCAAGTGAAGCTCAATTGGTCCTCACTCATACGGAGGGGCAAGCGCTACCCAGGTCTTGACTGTGTACTGAGGAAGGCTGGAGGTCTTACCTCACACTTCCGCTTCCGCACTCTGCTTCAGCACGACTGTTTTCGTTGCTGCATCATAAGGGCATTTTTACCGTGTTAATAGATGACGGACGCCAGCCTGGGCTCTCACCGCGCCCACTGTAACTCCGGCCCTGGCAGCTGAACCTGTGTTTTAATAGATGACAGACGCTAGCCTGGGCTCTCACCGCACCCACTGTAAATCTGGCCCTGGCAACTGGACCTCCGTGTTAACGGATGGCTGACGGCAGCACTGGCTCTCACCGTTGGGGGCAATCAGGAGAGCTTCAAATTTCTCTAAAAAAACAGATTTTTAAAAATGAGATTACAGTGAGGTAAATTAGTGTCAAAAAGGGCTCCAGGGCTGGACACAAATTGCACAATTTGAGGCTTAAAATTTTCTGGGGCTTGAGTCACTATGGGGTCGCATCATTTGATCTCCAGGGGTGTCTGTCCCTAATCACTGAAGAAGGATTTGGAGGAAAAATGAAACCATTGAATTAATTGGCTGAATCACTCTCAGAAGCCAGGAGGGCAAATGTCTTCTCAACTAAGAAGTGTTTTGGGGAGGATTAGGACATTTTTATTACTTATGGGGTGTGTGGACGAATTAACACATCTACACGTGTAAAAAAATACCTTTAAAAAACTGCAAGGAGGGGTGTATGTTGTATGTTATCACACTTGAAGAAAAAGCAAAATGATAATAACGTAAAACTATAAATAAAACTTCCCTAAATAAATTCTGTAAACAAATGTCAGTTACCAAAAAATATACTAAATGACAGTCACTGTACAAAATAGCATAGTGCCACTTTGTGATCTGTGGGTCAAACAGGTTTAGGGGTCATTCTGTGGTACAGGACAGATATAGTCAATGTCCAGTGAAACTAAAATGGTGGTTGAAAGACTCCTTTTTCCGGCACTTTTTAAATCTGGGGGTCATGCAGGTTTGGGGCTCATGCTGTGGCCCAGGACAGATATAGTCTATGTCCAGTGAAACTAAAATGGTGGTTCAAAGACTCCTTTTCCCAGCACTTTTTAATCTGTGGGTCAGACAGGTTTAATGGTCATTCTGCGGTACAGGACAGATATAGTCAATGTCCAGTTCAACTAAAATGGTGGTTGAAAGACTCCTTTTTCCGGCACTTTTTAATCTGGGGTCATGCAGGTTTGGGGCTCATGCTGCGTTCCAGGACAGGGATATTCAATGTCCAGTTAAAGTAAAATGATGGTTCAAATCATACTGCCTTCTGGCACTTTTTAATTTGTGGGTGATGCAGGTTTAAGGGTCATGCTATGGCCCAAGACAGGGATAGTGAATGGTCTGAGTTTTTTTCTGTGGCTTTTATAACCTAAGTGTATTGCCTAAGATGCAGCACGTATCCATTTGACTGTTGTGGATGTTAATTCCAGCTTCTCCAGCCCTGTTTGGGTGTAAGAATGAAGGTGTTGTTGCTCTCCCATAGACTTTAATGGTGATCGGCGATAATCTATTATCGACTATCGGAAATCGTCTTGATAATTGCGATATCGACTATCGACCCGATGACGATAGTCAACGTAATCGCTCATCACTAGTACTGTACACTATTGTCTTAGCCTCTTCCCATAAACCACTTCTCCTCTGTATCTAATATAAATATTCATTTTAATAAAGCTGCAGGCCCTATGGTTAGCCCGCCATCCCCCCCCCCCCTCCTCCTGCAACTTCACCTCCCACCTTCCCCATTAAAGATTCTTTCTTACAGATCACGGCTAGTTCATTACGTTACAATGAGAGTATGCAAAAATGTCAGTACATTCACACTCTATTGTATTTGCCTACATTTGTATTGCATATATTGTATTTAAAATTAGCACAAAATCTATGCAGTGAGTAGAAACAATAAATCTATACATAAATAGATGGTAATCTACTCCCGAGCTGCGTCTCGTCATAGCAACGTAAGTGTATATATTATATGATTCAGTTGCTAACAAACTCTTCATGCACAGAAACAATATACATATATCCCAATTTGTTAAATAGAAACTATGGCCTCATGTGATCAATACCTATCATCATTGCACGACACAGGGAACATGTGGGACAAGGTGGGGGCAGAGGAAGCAGGGGGGAGATGGGGGAGGAGAGAAAAAGTCATATATTGAACCGTGCTATGTACCACTGACCGTACTTAATCACATATATTATGTTTCTTCAAAAATTATATAGGGAATCAGCAAGATTAAATAAATGCTGAAAATGAAAAGCCTTCATTTAGGCCATTGGGGTTCAATGTATTGAGTCTGTATATCCATCTTGCCTCTTCCTGCAACAAAACTACATCCAGATCGCCCTTTCTTTCCCCTAGCTTTTTCACACAGATGCCCCAAAATTTTAGCACCTCTATTTCACCATTATGTACTTCCAAAATGTGTCTCGCTAGGGGGGGTGTCACCTCTAGTTTTAATAGTACTCAGATGTTTCGAGATCCGACGACGAAACTCCTGTATGGTTTTTCCCACATAAATCTTGGGGCAAGTACACATAGCCCCATAAATCACCCCTCTGGTTTTACAGTTGATGAATTGTCTTATCTCAAATCTTCTCTTATCAATGGGATTAACAAATTCTTTAGTTTTCCATATAAATGGACAGAATGAACAGTTGCCACAGGGATATGAGCCTACCACCGGAGACTGTAACCATGTTTTTTTGCCATCTCCCTCAAAATGACTATGCACAAATTCATCCCTAAGATTTTTTCCTCTTCTATATGTGACACTAGGATATTTAGGAATCACCTCAGAGAATACTGGATCTGCTTTCAGAATGTGCCAATGTCTTCTAAGTATACCTCTCATTTCATTGGCTCTATCATCAAAGGTACCTATACAACGAATTAAATCAGTTTTTTCCTTCTTCTTTTGTTTACTGATTAATAAATGTCCTCTGTCACTAGTCAAAGCCCTGTTAAACGCCTTCCTCAAACATTTCTTAGGGTAACCCCTTGCCTCAAAGCGTGCATTTAACTTTAGAGGCTTTCAATGAAGAATGTATAAAGTAGAGCAAGTCCTACGAGCCCTTAGAAATTGGCCTATGGGGATCCCCTTTTTTTGAGAAGGTGGATGCCAGCTAGAAAAGTGTAACAAACTATTAGTAGCCGTATTTTTCCGAAATATCTTTGTCTGAATCTGCTTGTTTTCATCCAACATAATTTGAAGATCCAAAAAATTAATTTTCTCTTGATGAATTTCAAAGGTGAATTTCATCCCAATTTCATTATCATTGAGTATAGATACAAAATCCTTGAATTTCATTATTGGGGAGGTCAGGCATGACATTTTAAATTGTGATTTCTCACCTCTGTCTACAAGTGTCACCCACTGCAGAGGGAAATCACAAGGAAACCTTATATATTTTATGTCCATTAGATTAGGGATGACTGCCCAAGTAGGAGGCTTGGGATCCCTTACTGGAGTTAGTAAATTACGGTATATATAAGGCTTTCCTGTTAATAGGTGCTGTTCCACCAGACTTGATAATGGAAAGGGAGTTATTCTTTCAGAAGTAGAAAGGGATAAACTGAGAGGTTAGAAATCAGTTTTTTAAATAGTGTGTATAGAGGTTAAGTGTTATACATAATAAAAGTTACGTTTTATAGATTGAGAACTGATAGAATTTAAATTTGCCTATGGCAAAATAGTAAATATAGTGATCAATAGTCACTCCCTGTTCTCTTGCGAGATTCCCATTTTTTTGGTAGACTATTTAATGCCAAATTTCATGCGCATAATAGCCTAGAATGCGCTTGGTTTATGAACCTGCTCTACTTTGAAAGTGGTATACCTGTTCCAGCAACAATGCGCCTAGAATTGCCGTAGCGAAGCTATAAATTTATAGCTTCGCTACGGTTTTAGTGCGCCCTGCCTAGAATGTGTAGCGAACGGGGCTGCACCTGATATCGGGCTTAAAAGATGCCAGGTATCTGGCACAGCCCCGTTCATACATGCCATCCTGTATGTTTAAACATCCATTTGGCATACATAATAAGGTGAAAAAATGGAATAACATGTATCTTTGGTGCTAATCTCCATGTATTATATGTCCTAGCAGAGTAAAACTGGGCAAGTCACTTTTAGAGATGTATAATACTCAAAAATGTTCTGGACAAAGCAGTGCCACAGGACCCCAAGTATTCACAGCATGTGGGCCACTGTGCCTGTTACCAGTTGCTATCTTGCACTATATGGCCTCGTTCACATGGCTTATTTGGGCACGGATTGGCGCCGTATTCCGCGCCGTATTTGCGCTTCAGTACGGCGCCAATCCGTCCCTGTCATTACGGTAATCCACTGCTCTCATAGAGAACAGTGGATTCCGTCGCTCCTCCCCGCTCGGCAAATCCGCCGCGGGGGGAGAAAGTGACATGCACATTATTTACGGCGCGGACGCGCCCATAAACAATGCATTGTCTATGGGGCCGGGAGCGGCGCCCCCACGCGCTCCGGCCCCGCCCCGTCCCCCCCGTATTCACGGCGGATTTGTGAGCTCAATACGGCTCACCAATCCGTCGGGAATAAGCCGTGTGAACACGGCCTATCAGTGGGCCCTTACAGGAGTACTGCTACCGACCCTGCCTCCCTTCACTCTGACCCTCCTGGCCCATGCCTCAAATTTATTTTCATCACCAATCTTCTAAGTATGTCTTACATATAAGTGGAACATTAGAAATGACAACAGGTTCCCCCATTTCAAGGTCATACCCACAATCTGTAATTGTGCCAAACAAGCCTATTTTTTATATCTTATCTAATTCAAAACAAGTTTTTCTTTTATTTGTGAATAAGGAGAAAGTGACAAAGCACAGACACCTACCGCAGTGCTGAACACCCACCTGCTTATATCAAAGTTACATTTGTCATCATCCAGCATGAGATAATTCCCCAGTCTCCAAGTAGAATTGATCCTCTTCTCTCCCACACTTCCAGCATTTGATGCAATAACAGAAGAAGTCTCCAGGTTCTTCTCTTCTTCTTGCTTTATCTACTGCATTAGTAATACTATTCCCTCAAACCTTGACTTGTCCTCCAGCTTTTACTACTCACCTTAAAAAACTGTTTAACCTCTCTTTTTCCTGTATCTTACTCTCTTTTAAACATATAGGGCCTTATGTATGAAAACTGTTACGCCATGTTCAGCTGTGCATGGAACTCCCATAGAACAGAATGGAGAGTTGTGCTTTCTATTCCGTTCCATAGCTTTCAAGGACCTGTTTCCGAGAAAGGTGTGGGTCCCAGAGGTGAGGCCCACACCTATCAGAGTTTGATGACAAATTCTCGTGATAGTCAATCAAAGTCTTAGGTGGGAACAACCCTTTAAATTTACCTAAACTCCTTTCCATCATTCATGTCCTTTCCCATCCTTAAATACCGTATATACTCAAGTATAAGCCGAGTATTTGAGCACAAAAAATGTGCTGAAAAAGACTTCCTCGGCCTATACTCGACTCACCATCGGTGTACGGGCGCTGCCCTAGCCCAGGCGGGGATCGCTTCAGCTCTATGCGACTCCTGGGAGCGCATACAGCTGAAAATACTATTGTGGAGCAGAGAGCATGTCTGCTTGCGGCCTTCCAGAGTCCTGTGTCGTCACGCTGTCTGCGCGGCCTGATGACATCACGCACTCTGTGCCGGGACGACAGAGCGCATCAGAGCAGCAGGGGAGAAAGGTGAGTATTTATATTTTTTTTTTTTTTTTAAAACCCTGCCTATATCCATCTATGAGGGACATATACCTGCCTATGGGGGACATTAAACTGCCTATACCTACCTATGTAATTTTATTGGTATCCATTTTTATTTTTGAAATTTACCAGTAGTCGCTGCATTTTCCACCCTAGGCTTATACACAAGTCAATAAGTTTTCCCAGTTTTTTGTGCCAAATTTATATTCTGGTCGACTTATATTCAAGTATATAATGTATTTATTTTTTCAAAAACACTAATATTACATAATTCCTGTCTGGTACACATAGTTCTCTCTTAAAACAGTAAAAGACAGTGACAAAATAATATAGATTCGATAAACAGTAACATAACTGGTTTTCTATTATAACATAGGCACTTCCTTAATTAGTCTGTTTTGTTGACACACAGGGATTTTCTGTACTTCTATTATAAAAAACATATGTCTGTTTGTAAGGACAAATGAGACTAAACACATTATTAATCACACCTTGATTGTTGTAAATTACAGCGTCATTCTTTACATACAATGAGACAATGTTGTCATGGTGTTGAATTAATGTTTAAATAATCAGTCATGGTTAAGGGAAAGGGGAAAGTGTAGTGTGGATCAGTGATAACATACAAAAGACATTTGTTTTGTTTTTCCACTATTGTACAAAGTCACTTTTACATGTGAGTTAATATTTCGTAGGGAAGTTAATTACATTGTTAAAAGGTTATATTGGGCAAAACTGGATTTAACCCTTTAACGTTGAGCCTGTCATTTTTCTGTTTCCATTTTTTTAAACTCTGCCTTCCAATAGCCATGCCATATTTTATTTTCTTGTGAATATAGCAGTATTAGGGCTTGTTTTTGCAGTACAAGTTGTATTTTTCTTTGGTACAATTTAAGCATCATGTAATAATTGGGAAACCAAAAAAGAATTATTTTGGGGTGGAATTGAAAGACACTAAATTTTTTTTTAAAATTTTATTAAATGAGTGGGCTATTTTTACACAGTTCATTGTGCAAAATATGTATCAGGTAATCCCCATTTTGCGGAATCAGTATAATTCCAGGCAATAATTATAAATTTATATAGTCTTTGTTATGTTTTACTACTTAAAACAAAAAATATACAGGGCTGTGGAGTCAGAGCCAGTGCCCATTCTGGAGGAGTTGGAGTCGTTATAAAATGGACCGACCCCGTCTTCCGAAATATATAATAAATTGATACAGTCCAATGCAGTACCAAGAGCAAGATGAATTGGATCTTGCCAGTGCTACTGCTACCATATTTTCAGCCTCATTAGATGAGGAGTTTAATTTTGAAAAGTGTTTGGATGGCATGGAGCAGGCAAAGCGTTACCACAGGGGAAAAGATTCCGCTCCCATAGCAAACAGATTGAACAGATTTCAGCAACATTTTTTACCTGCTCTCGAAGTAGAAGAGTTCAACCGTTCATCAAAACTGACTGCCTGAGGCAATTCCTTTATACTCTGACATTGTTAGAGATGTTGCCCCTGTGGTCATCGCTTTGCCACCAACCCAGGCTCCATATTTCACCATCCACTACAGCTTTGAACATTAGACTACCATCATTTTATAGACAATCATCTTGGCAATCTCACATATAACTTTGACCTGCAACAATTTAGCATATGCTTAGTTATGCAGATTCTTGTCATGTAAAAGCATTGTTAATTTTTTGCTCCTGGTGGTGGAACAATCTTTTTCTTCTTGTATATTACTAAATTACAACCTGTTCTCACATTCCCTAATAGCTCAGTATGTTATTAGGTCACTGGTTCGAGCAGCCATGTAGAAGATTTCCAAAGAAAATAGAGACAGCATAATCCAGCTCTTCGATAGTGGTTTCTCAGACAAGAAAATTGCCAAACTGCATCATGTGAGGCTATGACAGCTGGGAGAATATGAAATGAAGTCCATCCATCTATTCTAAAGCCAAGAGGTGGATGTCCAAGCAAAATATCAGAGTCAACAAGTTGGCTCATCACAAGATCTATCAGTTCTAATGTGACAGACAAGGCAGTGGAGGTGGCTTGTATGGTTCGTAAGAGTGAGATCACAGACGTTCATGCAAGCACCATGCAACACTCATTACACAGGTCTGGAATGGTGGCCCGAAAAAAGGTGAAGAAGCCTCAACTTCAATCTCAACATAAGAAGTTTTGACTCGAGTTTGCAAAAAAGTCCGAAAAATGGAAGATTGGAAACGGGTGATATGGAGCAATGCGATGAAAGTCAATAGATGGGGCTCTGATGGGGGCAAATGGGTTTAGAAGAATGGGGCTAATGGATGTAGAAATTGAAGAAACTGTCAAGTTCGGTGGAGAAATTCTGATGATATGGGGATGTTTCACTGTCAAAAATGTTGGATACTTGACCAGGATCGATGATGATCTCAATGCTGAGCTATATGTGAGTACCTACAACATGAGTTACTTCATACATTCGAGTACTATGGGTAGTAAAAAGGACGACAGTGTTCCAGCAGGACAACTTCCTAAAGCGTACATCAAGGTTGAAGAAGGAATGGTTCAATGACAATGAAGTAGAGTTGCTGTATTGGCCTCCACAGTCCAAGACCTCAACCCAATCGAGCACTTGTGGTTAGAGTTGAAGAAAAAGCTGTATTCGTACCCAGGAGCAAAACAGTAACCATGCAGTTACATGACAAGATTCTGCAGAACTAAGCAGATGCTAAATACTTGCAAGTCAAATTTATTTATAAGATAGCTAAGATGATTGTCTATAAAATGATGGTAGCCTCATGTACAAAGCTGTAGCGGATGGTGAGATACGGAGCCTGAAAGTCAAAAGTTCAAAATATTGTTACCATTTTGATTGTCAGTGTAAGTTTTACCTAAATAGCTTGATTATTGTATCATAAGGTGATAAAAAGCCTGATGTTACCATTTTACTACAGGAAAGTTATCATTTAAACATGTGCGATACACTTTCACCACAGCAGCATGCAAATATTTTCCAAACTATGCCTATTCAAAAATACTGCCACCCTTAGTCTGAAAGCCAATAATCCTTTTCTTCGACTTCTTTTACCCATGAGGGATGTGTGTGAAAAGCGGTGCCGACAAAGAAAGTAGGAAGTGACTTAAAACTATGACTTGATTGTGGACATAGAAAGGTTCCCCATCGAGTCCACTTTTGGCTTTGGCTCACAAAAAGGTAGAGTTTACCCAAAGAAAAGGAAGGTGGGTATTAAATTACCTTTATGTAAAACATGCAACAAGACCATAATTGCCTAAAACCTCAGCCGCCTCCACAAAAACCTTACTATCAAAATGATGTCACTGTGATGTCCAACAAATCATATTTTCAAGATTTTGTATGTGGCAATTCGATTTGACTCACCGTTTTCAATGTTTGTTACAGAGACTATTTAGTGAATTTGTGCCTTTCCATAATAACCAACTACATAAAGAGCTGAAGTGTACAGCATGGAGGAAGGAGACCAATGGATTTTTATACTACTTTAGAATCTGCATAGGCATTGCAGGAGAGATGCAAAGTTTCTAATCAGTGATGTGCCTATATGAGGCAGAGATTAAAAACAGTGAAAAAAGTCTAATTCATGGAAAATTACTATGCTATATGATTGTGAAACTCAAAACTTTAAATTTGACTCTCTATACAATGGCATTAATGGGGTATGTCAATGTCCCTTTACATTTTCCAATAGCACAGTCTGTAGTATTATTGCTATCATAAATACTGAAACCATATAAAACCCCATTTAAGTCACTAGGGTTCCTCAGGATTCTCTGGTATTCCACCTAAAATAGATCTGGTACAGCTCTCATGACACCATTATAAATGTAAGTCATGCAACTCATGTGAATGGAGACTTAAAAGGCTGTCGCAGACATGAGCTGTTTCTGTCTCTTACAGTTTCAAATCCAGGGACGGGTCTCTCCTCCCAGAAGGCATGTCTCCCCTCCCAGAAGGCATGTCTCTCCTCTCAGTAGGCATGTCTTAACTCCCAGTAGGTGTGTTTTCCCTCAATGAAGGCTGGTGACATCATCATTCTGTGGGAGAGGATTTCACAGCTCTGCAGACCTACTGCAATGGTCAGTTCCCATATCTGCAGAGCTGTCACCTCCCTCCACAAGTTTCTTTTAACCAGAACACCTGTATTGCTGTAAACGGTTATACAAACAGTCTGAAATGATGAAACAAATGTGAGAAATGCACTCTGCGCCCCCCTCTGTTATCAGGCAGGAAGTAGAGGGGGAGCAGTGTATAAGGCTGGGTTATATCGGTGGGGGGAGCAGCATGTATAAGGCTTTGTGAATCTAACAGCTAGAGACTCAGTAATTGCCCAGATCCTTCACACAGATATCACTGGAAGATAAGCATAGAGATGAGCTCAGACAGCCTTTATTACAGACAGGAGACATCACAGAAACTTGTTTCCCTTACAGTTTCACACAGCTCAGATGGGTGTAAGTACAGAGAATGAAGGCAGCCAATCACAGCACAGTCTCGACCAGTGGGCATGTTCCAACTAAATATCAAGCAGCCAAAAACAGCAAAGGGGGCATGGCCCAACCGCAGGCTGCCGTTTTAGATGTACAACACAATAATTAGCTCATAACTGCTATACTAAATCATTCAGGTAAAACAAACCAATTTCAAAAGTGCTTATTTTTACTATTCCCATCATTACAGATATGATATTTGTAGCAAGAAAACCCCTTTAATATTGTTCGTTGTCAGCTACATTATCGTAAGACTTCATGGCTGTGGTCTGAAAACACAAACAGAGCTATAACATAAAATATACAGTGATGGAGTGGTAATACCTGTTGTCTAAAATATTTACAGACCTACTGTTGCCAGTGCAATAACTTTTATTAATCATAATTTTGGAAGACATTTTTTGTATTATCTTATATTAACAAAAATAATTTAGTAACATAACATATGTTTCATACAAAACCAACAACAATGTTATTGAAATCGATAGATTTCATGATATTTTTGGAAATTGCACAGAACATTTCTACCAACGGAAATGGAATCTACCAACGGAAATTGAATCCATCTCACTCAGAAGGTGGGTCTTTTTCATAACATCTTCCAAACAGAGTTGCACTTAACAGTGGATGTGAAGAGATTCCGGATTTACTCACAAGACGTCCATCCTCCATCACCTGGACATACAATAATAATAATCATTATCATCATCATTTAGAAAGCCCCAACATATTCTGCAGCAGTCTACATAGTGAAGATACTTGTATACATAAAATCAGACATCAGAGAGTAACAAACTAAGGCTCTGTTTATACTACTTATAATAAGATCTGTCAGGTCCCATTGTAGTGTCTGTCATGTTGACAGTAATAGCACATCATACCACTGAGGGTAGTGTGGATAGAAAGTTATTTAAAAAGGTAATACAGGTCCTGCTTACAATATATGAGGAAATGGGTGTGACAAAAAAAGTAAATATGCTGATGTTCTAAAGCAGGCCACATGCAGCCCGCCTAAGCATTTCTGGGGGCTTAGAAGTGGAGCTTGGCTTTTTGTTAACTATGCCCCAAAATAGGTGGTACCAGGGGCATTTAGAGATGGTCTGAGGGGTGGTCTCAGGCGGTCCGAGAGGCGGTATGGCCCCCACATGCAATGTTGTGCAAGTCTGTTCTAAAGGAATAATGCTAGTGAAAAAGGAGTCAGCTTATGAGATGTCATTATAAAAACTTTAATGTTACAATAAATTCTTTCTGGTCTTCTGCTCACTTCTTGAATCTTGCATTGTTCCAAAGCTAAAAAAGGGTATTGCAGCTAATTACTATTTAACTAAAGAACATTTTTGTTGCATGCCTACTCCTGGCCTTTTAAGGAGTCAAGAGTGAACTGAAATTTTCCTCTTCAGTCAATGTCCTGTTAGCCCAGGATACTTAAGGATCCATCCCCATCACTCCTTGCCTGAGCAATAAGGGTTCCTAGGTACCTGTAAGGGTATGTTCACATGATTAAGTGCAGGCGTATAGCAGTGTGTACTGTGTGGGCGCTATACGCCCGCAGCTTCAGAGAGATGCGCTGGAAAGTGCGTCCTTCTGAAGCGCTCTCACCGACTTTCATTCTCCTTAGCGTGTATTTGCCAAGAAGAATGCACATGGCAGTTCTTTCCCCGGGCACATATGAGAGCTATGAATTACCATATTCTCGGCCCCTTCGGCGCAATTACACGCCAAAGTACGGACTGAGAAAATGCTGTGTGAACAAACCCTTATACTTAAAAGATTTCCTACAGTCATGTTAACTCATGATGACCTGACTTGTTAATTGACCACATCTGCCTCTATTGCACCTGTCTTGCCCTTCTGACCATTTATTTGCACTGAAATCACTTCCCAGGCTGATCTTCTGCCTGTCAACTATACTAAGAGATCTCCACCTGCCATGACCAGCCTATCAGACAATTCTGCATATCTTCTGCATTGGCACCATGCTTCTGTGTATCCCATCATAAGCAATTTATAACTTTATAAATTTATAACTAGAGACTTTTAGCTGAAGTTAAGCTAGGAATGTGCTGGAATTGTGTGGAAAATAAAGCACATTTTTGGTTACGCTTACCACAAATCTGTTTGCTAGTGGTTATGAAGAGACTACTGTTCGAGCTTATTACCACAAGTGGTGGAGGATGTGGGCATAGATTCCTCTGTACATGTCCTGGGTTAAAGCTGCAGCACAGCTCAAAACCACAGAACATGACATTGAAGAGGTTATTAAGCACCTTGTGCAGGCGACTCTACAACAACAGCAAGCCACAGCCCTGCAACAACAGGCACAACAGGAAAAAAAAAAACCCTCCCCCACTCCGCTCATTCCACAGATGGCGGTTCTTACAGAAGCAGTGAGAGGCAACATCATGCCAAGTCTACCATTTGCAGAGAACAGACATTGTGACAAACGAATGGTGGGTGAGATGTTGCAAGAGAGGATTCCAGAGGACGATATGTACGTTTTCCTGGCGGTATCTGAACGGGTCGCAGACAGTGAAAAGCTGCCACAGTAGCAATGGGTCTCCTATTTGACTGGAAATCTTCAAAAGCCATATTATGACCCAGCCCTGCAGGATTCCAAAGAATATGTAAAACTAACTTGGGGTAACACTGGATGTCTGGGCTCACAGGGCACATCGTTGGGGCTATAAGACAGACCAGCCACTGAGGACCCATTTGATCTGCTTTATCTGGTCCAGTAGTGGCTAAAGCCAGAGACCTGCTCCCAAGCTCAAATGAATGTGTTTTTATGGACCGATTTACACACTCTATTCCAAGACCTGTGCAGTGCAGAGTTGTGCAGAGAGAGCCTCAGTCTGCTGTTGACTTAGCAGGTTTGGTGGAGAGGTTCCACACCATTGAGAATTAGAGGATTGGGGAACCTAAAGCCTCTGTACTGGGAGACCCTGAGGAACTCAAAGGGTCAAAGGTCAGAACCCAAACATCCCCAGGCGGGCCACCTCATGGCCCGAGGTTGACCAGAGCTGGCATCGAGGGGGCCACCAAGTGAGATCATATGCTGGCAGTGACATACCGCAGGCCATATTTTAGTCCATGCATAACCAATGGAGTATTCCGTGGGCCGACATTGCCTGTAGCGGCCTTCCCCAAAAGAGGGACCCTAGATCTGCAATGTCAAGGTCAATGGGACTGCTGGGACTGGAATGTTGGATTCAGGGAGTTTGGTCTCTTTCTCTTATCAGCTGCTCTGCGTCATGTGGTGGTTTCTGGAAGAACCCTGGGGGTCATGTGCATCTATTGAGTTGCCAGCGTTTACATGGTGGCCCAGGTGGTCCTGGAAATGGACTTAGGAACTCGGGCGTACCATGTGGGGCTTGTTAAGAATTTGATGCATGATGTTATAGTTGGTCGCGATTTCTCCATATTCTGGGACCTGTGGGTGCGAAAGTGGTGACCCCAAATTACCCCTACCCCCAATACATGACAGCCCAGAATGTACTGGCCCTGAGCTAAACGAATTTCCCCTGGCTGTCTTGGTAGGTGGCAATGGGGAGGAGACAGCCTGAGAGGAAAATGTCCAAGACTTGAAGGTGTCCCAGGGGAACTTCAGGAACTAACTTTAAAGGGCCATTGGAAGGGGTAGTCGTTCTTAATGAGGTTCCCCAAAAGCCAGGGGCAGAGGACCAGTACGCACACTTTGCTATGAATGGTGATATACTAGATCGGGTAACCAGAATGAAGAACAAGTTGGTAGAACAGCTCCTGGCACCTAGGCCCTATCGACACATGGTCTTAAACATGGCCCACTCTCATGTCTTAGGGGGACACCTGGGGATGGATAAGACTCTGGAGAGATCCTGCAAAAGTTCTATTGGCCAGGTTGTTATCGGAATATTCGGGATTGTTGCCAGTCCTGTCCTTTGTGTCAAGTCACCTCTCCGGCAGCCCACTTTCGCAGTCCTCCAGTACTGCTGCCCATTACCGAGGTACTCTTTGAAAGAGTTGCTATGGATTTGCTGGGACCTAAGGTGAAGTCTGACAGGGGACACCACTATATGTTAGTGGTAGTGCGAGACTACGAGACCTAGTACCCAGATACAGTGCCTTTGAGAAATAGGTTCTCTGAAAATATTGCCAGGGAACAGAGATTCTCCAGAAAATACTGATAAATCAAGGGACTCCCTTTATGCCCAAAGTGAGGGCCTTATGTAAAATGCTGAAGGTTACACAGTTGTGCACGTTGGTATATCACCTGCAAATGGACAGGCTGGTGAAAAGATTAATTAAAACCCTGATGGCCAAGCTGAAGAAGGTGGTTGAAAAAGAGGGGCAAGATTGGGATTGCCTATTGCCAAACCTACTGTTGTCTTTCAGAGAAGTGCCACAAGACTCCACAGGGTTTTCACATTCCAATTATTATGTGGTTGACACCCAAGGGGACTGTTAGATATGGGAAAAGAAACTTGGGAAAATGAGGTCACATCATATAAGAATGTGATTGAGCACATCGCACAAATGCAAGACAGGATTGCCTGGGTAATGCCCATTGTGAGGGAGCATCTTCTCCAAGCACAGGAAGCCCAGGCAAGAGTGTACAATAAAATTGCCCAGCAGTTTAGTCCGGAGCAAAGTGAAAGGGCCATACAAGATGGTTGAAAGAGTGGAAGAACTAAACTACAAGGTCCACCAGCCCGGTAAGAGGAAGCCCTTCCAAATATATCATATTAATTTAA
This sequence comes from Phyllomedusa bahiana, assembly GCA_025379985.1. NCBI lineage: Eukaryota > Metazoa > Chordata > Amphibia > Anura > Hylidae > Phyllomedusa > Phyllomedusa bahiana. The sequence continues at coordinate 35,829 of JAODAL010034621.1, forward strand.
TTAAATCCTGGAAGGAGAGAAATTTCCCTGAGGCCCTTTGCCTATTGACCAAACTAGAGTCAGGGGAAGAATTGGTTAACATTTTTAGAAACCCTGTCCTCCTCCTAAAAAAAGCAATGCAAGTAACTCCTACAACAGAATAGAAATCTGCTTACGGAGACACTGGGGCTCACTAATGTTACTGAATAAAAGATCATCATGGAACCGCAGGCGAAATTTAGAGGTAAAACTCTATAGGGTCCCCGAAGCCCGTCGGGATGTAATTGCCCAGGAGGTCCACAGGATGATGGACTAAGAGTGATCGAAGAGTCTAAAAGTGGGTGGTCAAGTTCCATAGTGCTAGTGTCAGAACCCAATGACCAGTGGCGTTTTTGCAACGACTATCTCAAGCTAAATGAGATATCTAAGTTAGATGCCTAGGGTGGACGAGCTTATTGAAAGACTAGGTCCTGCTCGCTACATCACTACCCTGTAAAGGTATGAAATTGCCGCATATTTAGATGCGCATTTCGCTGCGTATTGCGCTTTATACACGGTGAAATGCGTGCCGCAATTACGGTGATTCATAGCGAGCTATGGATTACGCGTTGTCTCCCCACGCGTAGAATATGATCATATTGTACACGCGGGGAGAGAACTGACGTGAACTGTGTGAACATAGCCTTAGGCTATGTTCACACGGCATAACTGCGGTGTGTACAGTACGGCTGCAATTACGACGGGTGATGTGGGAGTCACGCTGTTCAGCGAAAACCCCGCGGTGTGGGGGGAGCGTCAGCCTGCCGGCCACTTGACATGCATTACTCGCAGCACGTATTTGTTTACTACGCAAGGTAAGGTGTTTGATCTCACCTGATAGGCTGTCAACACTGGTGGCTATAGCTACAGACCTGACTTCTATTGCAGCCTAGTAGAATACAGTAAACACGCCCCTGAATTCAAAATGAAACCGAGAAAACAGGACTGAGGTAAGATGAATCAATGTATTAAGACAACCCCTTTAAGTTTAAATGTCCAACAGGATTCACGCTGGGACGACAATTTCTAAACCGACTTGCTTTTGGACATATTTTCATTTTGTACCATCCATATGTGTCTAGACACAGATGTGTCCCTGTGATGTTGGATGTCTCCCAAATGTTCACCTATTCTTTTACATAATTTTCAAGACATTTTTTCTGAAATATGTCAATCTACATATGTGTTTTGTTTGGAAGATTATTGGTAGATCTACAGTTACTACAGTGTGTGATGTTAATTTCTTTTGTGGTTATACTACAAAAAGTACTGCTATTTTTAATGAAAGATCAAAAAACTGCATCTACCGCACTTAACCAAAAGGTTGTTTTGTCTTGAAAGTAACATCTGTTGTGGGGGTAAGAAGTGGATATTTAATACGAAACTATAGATTTTTTTAGAAGTCAGTACATGATGAATGGATACGACCCTATGTAGTCCTTTATGTCAGTGTCCATATTGAGGAAATGCCAGTGACTCTAAAATATTTGTCGTACTGGTTCTGCAGCGTTATCATAAGTCCCAATGATTCTAATAAGTTGTAGATTTTCCTGGATTTTTTTCCCTCTTTGTTTTTTGGTATTAGGAGATCTGATAGTTCCTTATGTAGCGCCGTGTGGAAAGACCTTTTTAGAATCTTGTCTGAGTAACCTTTCACTTGAAATTGCTTTCTTATAGGGGTTTAATCATTTCATTAAATGGTCTTCAAAATAAGGGGACAGTGAAAACAAGCAACTTAGCTTTGCTAATGACATCCAATTGCAGTCTTGTATTCACAGTATTCCTTATCTTGTGTTTTTGTTTACACTGATATCCAGTCCTGGTCGGATCCCTCCGGATCCCTCCTCCTTGCATTTCAGTAGCTGAGAGCTCATTTACAATCTGTACAGCCCCTGGTCGTATTCACTGAGCGAGCATTCCTGTGTCTCTCACTCAGAGTAAGGGACCGGCACATTTTCACTTTATATAGCCAGAAGAAACAGAATTACACTGCAGGGCTTACACAATCAGGAAACAGCACAATTTGTGTCGATCCCTGCCTGACTCAGAGTTAGGGCCGTAGCATTTTCTCTCTCCACACCCAGCAGAAACAGACTGCAGCAGAGTCTACAATGAGAAAACATAACAGTTTTGTCCCGGTGCCTAACTCTCCTGCATAGAAGCGAGATCTGTGCCGTTCATAGAGCTGGATTCAACTGTAACACATCTCCAGCTGTGAGAGGAGAAGAGTGCTCAGTCTAGATTGAATGCAGCCTGTGGTATGTATACAGCTCTTACAAAATAAGACTGATAGAGAGAGAGACAGTGACATGTGGACTCCGAGAGGGGGGTGGGGGGGACTCGGGAGCCAGCAGGAATAGTGAAGGGGGGGGATGATGTCACCCAGCTGGGAGGGGAAGAAACGCCCCTGCATTTCTAGAGTTGAGAAGCTGAGAGCAGTATGATTCAGCCGAACTAAGGAAGTGATACATCCCCTTTAAGTCCTTCGCTTGTTCAATAAATTCCTGTTTGGTTTAACAGTTTCTTCTCAGACTTTAGTATTGTCCTTGTGGTATCCCTTTATTAAGAGAATGTAGTAGAGAATTTGTTGCCGTTGGTTTTCTGTATATGTATAAGTTGACAGTTCACCAGAGGCAGACTTCGAAATACATACATCAAGGAACGGTAGCCTATGTTCTTACATTTCCGATATAAATCATAGGCCAACTGTATTCTGGTTAAAGTTCTTCACAAAATTGGTGAATTTGTTTAATGTGCAATTCCAGATGAAGAAAACATTGTCTATACATCTGGTCCAGAAACCTATTTTTTTGTGAAAAAGATAAACTCATCCCCAAAAATATGCAAAGTCTCCTACCAATATGTTTGCAAATGTTGGTGGTAAATCTTCCTGTCAAAAAGATGATAATTGTTTGTCAAAGAAACCTGTAGAATTTCCAGTACAAATTTTTGATGTCAATGATACTGAAGGCCTCTGATTTTCAAAAAGTAGTTCACGGCTTGTAGGCCCAAATTGAGAGGGATGGAAATGTACAATGGGAGACCCATTGTGTTTGGAACTGACAAGCTATGCATTGAATTGAGGTATCTAAGTAGATGACTAACTTTGTAGAAGCACTGTTATCTTTTACAAGAGACACCACAGACCTCTAAAATAAAATTTAAGGTCCCACCACGGGTTGGTGGGAGACCTTTCATGTTTTTGGAGAGGAGCTTATCTTTTCCCTGAAAAAATATGTTTTTGGGCCAGGTATATAGACAATGTTTTCATCATCTGAAACCGTACACGAAAAAAATCCGCTAATTTTGTGAAGAATCTCAACCAGAATACAGTTGGCCTACATTTTACGGAAATGCAAACACATGGGCGACCGGTCCTTGATGTATGTATTTCAAAGTCTGCCTCAGGTGAACTATCAACTACCATTTACAGAAAACGGACAGGAAACAATTCTGTAAGAAAGTAACCACAAGGACAGAAAAAGACTTGAGAAGAAACTGTTCAACCAAACAGGAATTTATTGAACAAGCGAAAGACTTAAAAAATCGATTTCAAGTGAAAGGTTACCCAGACAACATCCTAAAAACGTCCTTCCAAACTGCCCTACATAAGAAATGAACAGATTTCCTAATACCAACAACAAGGAGGAAAAAACAAAGGAAGATCTACAACTTATTAGACTCACTGGAACTTATGATAACACCGCAGAACCAGTACATCAGTTATTCCAGAGACACTGGCGTGTCCCCCAAATGGACTAATACATGAAGGACTACATAGGGTCATATCCATACATTACATACAGACACGGAAAAAATCTACGAGACTGTCTTGTACACTCACAGCAGGAGACGTGGCTTTCAAGACTACCAAAAGCTTTTTTTCCTTTTGTTTTGTTAAATGGAGTAGATGCAGTTTTTGCTCTTTCAGTGAAAATCTTTTGTAGTACAATCACAATACAACTGTAGATCTACCAAATAAAATGCAGATGTTGATTGATATTTCGGAAAAAATATTCCAAGAATTACGTAAAAGAATAGGTAAACATTTGGGAGACATCCAACATATCACAGGTGTATGTATGTGTGTGTAATATATATATATATATATATATATATATATACACACACCACACATACATACACCTTATTGTTTGTCTACCTACCCTCGATAAGATTTTTAGGCCTAACAAGGGGGAAGGCTTACCCTATAAGTTGTAATTACTATTGTGACTATTGAATTATCCCACTCAAAAATGTCAGATGAAGTAACTGAAGTCAATTATTTCGTTCAATCCTTCTACATCCTAGTGACCAATGGAGTGACCTAAGGAAAGCCTCCCATTTACTGTTTACACCGCAGCTTAGCAGAGCTTTTGTATTTGTCTATATATTTTCTGTTTTAGTGTTTTCTCTGGTGTCATTATTCTCGCATTATTTGTTGCAGCGTGTAACTTGTTTTTAATAATAAATTTATCAAAAGGTATGTTTTTATTTCAATCTTACTCCTAATACGACTTTGATGTAATAGTTTTGTAGAGGTAATGAATACCCCCACAAGCCCACAGCATTCATAATAAACCTGCACAACCTCGTGTTATACAAGTGATGCCGAGCGAGGCAAAAATATGCCTCTCTGAGACCCACAGTGCTGCAGTAGGACAGGCAAAAGTAAGCAGCTACTTTAGCAGTAGTGGAACCATTTGTGATTATTCTAATCCCAGGCCGAAGCGCAAACATCGCTCTGAAATAATTGTGAAACTGTTATTAGGAATTTAAAATTAGTTGGTCACCTGAAAAATTGGGATCTTTGTACTTGCAATAAAATCCTTTTCTCATCTGATTCATTGTGGGACACAGCACTTTGGGTATAGGCCCTCACCCTAGGGGGCTGACACTAGGTGGAACTAATGTGTTGGATCCGCCCCGATGGACTAGATCCCTCCTACTGACACCAGGCAATTCAGCTGGTACAAAAGCCGTAGCAAAGATGATAAACCATAGTCAGACTCCAAGGACAAAACATCAAATGGCAATCGGAAAAAAACAAAAAAGGGAGGGACCGTTTTCCCCCAATTAATCAGATGAGAAGAGGAGTTTACGTTAAAGTACAAAAATCCAAATTTCTCATCAATATCATTGGGGACACAGCACCTTGGGATGTCGAAAAGCAGCCCCAAAGGGTGAGGAAAAAATTCACAAAGAAATTTTTTTTACCAGCATCATCATACCTGTGAAGCAGCATCTGCCTCCTATGGACACTAGGCTAAAAACTGAATTGCCTGGCGTCAGTAGGAGGGATATAGTCCATCAGGGCAGGTCCAACACGTTTGGTTCTGCCTAGTGACGAGGGCCTATACCCAAAGTTCTGTGTCCCCCAAGGATATTGACGAGAAAGTTCTGTTTAATTCATGGGGAAAGGAGGAGTTGTTAATTTGTCCTTCCTGCTGCTTGACCGTCTGAACATTGCCCATCTTTAACTGTAGCTATCATGTAATCATCTTCTTATTCTGCATCTTGATTTCTGATAACTGTCTGTCTGAGATTAAAGATTTTTTGGGGATGTTGATATCTCCTTCTATATGACTATCTCTATGAATATATAATATAAAATTCAAAAGTAAGTGTTACTAACCTGGAACATATCAGGAGCCAAATGAACATCAGTCAGCAAAACTTCAGGGGAAACAAAAGAAGTCGAAAAAGTCCCACTTATGGAAAAAGAATCAAATTTTGTAGAGGCTGCCTCTACGGGTTCCCCACATGTCTTAAGATCCATACTTTGACATTTCAGCATAGTGCATACCTGGAACAAAAATTAAATTCTATAGAATCAAATTTTGGTTGGCATTTTATTTTTGTTATTTTAGGACTCCTAAGCTTTGAATCAGTTATGAACAAAAAATTACAAGTCTGTAGACATTAACATACACTAGGGAATCTGCTACTTTATCAAAGTAAAAGTAAAGCCATTAAACACCAACTTTCACTGTCAGTCAACTTTATTCCCTAATGCTTATTGTTACTACTGAATGGTAAATACAATTTTGCCTAAATAGGATTTTTAAAAAAATTGTGTTTTTATGGATTTTCTTAAAATCTCAGATCGGTTTTTCTGTTGTAGAGCTCCAGATCTCCTGCACAAATAAGGTAAAATGAGAGGCTTTACTAAAGGAAACTTAAATGGGTGTTCTAGGCCCTAACAATACTCTCTCATCTGTCAGAGCATTAGCAAAAATAGAAGATAAAATTCACACTTACCTCCCGGACGTTCCCGTTCAGTCCAAGTGATGTGCATGTGGCCTATGGTTGGCTGCACCTGTCACATGAACAATGATCATTCACTGGCTACTTCCGGGATGAATGCACTGGCAGCAGGGACTGAAGAAGACCATCCAGGAGGTAAGTATGAGTTACATCTTCTATTTTTACTCATGCTCTGATGGACCAACAAGCATTGTTAGACCACAGAACACGTCTTTAATATATTATTTCATAAGTTCAGTAGAACATGCTGGGGAACTTGGGGGACATGTATGAAAACTTTCTAGGTCTAAGACTTTCTTTGTTGCCCATAGAACTCCCCTTTCCTTTTATCAGAGTATTATATGAAATATAGTAATTCCTGTACAGCGCTTCAATGTGGGTACTGAATGAGTGTACAGAGCAGATGCAACTAACTACACTGGTAATTCACCCTCAATTCCCATCCTCAGAGTTCTCTACAGCAGGGGTTCCCAACCTCTGGGCCGTAGCGCATCTTCTGCCGGTCCACGGCCCTGGCTACACCAGATGCCGACCGCCCGGTAACTTTAGTCTGGGCGGTCGGCATCTACTCTGCGCGGCCGTTGTAATCCGGCCGTGCAGAGTTAGTAGCTGCACAAAGCGTGCGGCTGCTTCACTGTAGAGAAAGGAGGGGCTGTTCATTACCGCCCCTGCCTTCCCTATCGCTGTAAATGCAGGGCTCATCTACAGTGATCATCAGCGACGCAGGGGGAGTGATGCAGAGAAGTCGTCACATCCCCTGTGCCGCTCGGTCTCGTCGGATGCCGGGTCCTGGAGGCAGCAGCTCTGCAGGGATCGGGAAAGGTGAGTGACTTTTTTATTTTTTTTCAATTAGCCTGGCTGTCTACAGGGGTATTTATTTCTTATTATTAATACTGGGGGCCATATATTTCTTATTATTTATAGTGGGGCATATATTACTTATTTATACTGGGGCATATATTATTATTTATACTGGGGCATTTATTTATTATTAATACTGGGGGTCACATATTTACTTATTATTTATACTGGGCCATATATTTACTTATTATTTATACTGGGGGCCATATATTTACTTATTATTTATACTGGGTCATATATTACTTATTATTTATACTGGGGCATATATTACTTATTATTTATACTGGGGCATATATTACTTATTATTTATACTGGGGCATATATTACTTATTATTTATACTGGGGGCATATATTACTTATTATTTATACTGGGGCATATATTTACTTATTTATACTGGGGGATAGACTGAAGGAGACCAGCATCCGAAGGTATGGACTGGAGACGATTTGTGCAGCTATAGTTAAAACTTCATGTCTTTATTCCGTTTCCATAAAAGTACAACAAAGTACAACTGAAGGCACCAACTGCTACATAGGGAAGCGCACGATATATGCGTTAGGTCAAGACAGACTGTCTTGACCTAACGAATATATCGTGCGCTTCCCTATGTAGCAGTTTGTGCCTTCAGTTGTACTTTGTTGTACTTTTATGGAAACGGAATAAAGACATGAAGTTTTAACTATAGCTGCACAAATCGTCTCCAGTCCATACCTTCGGATGTTGGTCTCCTTCAGTCTATCTCTCATTATTAGCACCGGTGAAAGCTCCTGGCGGACTGTGCATCTACTCAGCTTTGAAACGAACTGCAATTACCTGGAGGGTAAGCTGAACCTTTGTCTGTTTTCTATATTTATACTGGGGCATATATTACTTATTATTTATACTGGGGCATATATTTACTTATTATTTATACTGGGCCATATATTTACTTATTATTTATACTGGGCCATATATTTACTTATTATTTATACTGGGGCATATATTACTTATTATTTATACTGGGGGCAAATTTATTATTTATTGGGA
>JAODAL010034622.1:0-44000 GCA_025379985.1 Phyllomedusa bahiana
GGTAAATTTTTTCACAATTTTTCACCCCTAAATTTTTATATTTTTCACAAAATAAAAACAACCCCTTTTTTTTGACCAAAATTTTTTTTAAAACCCATAGCACAATTTGCACGAGAAAAAGTCTCTGAATCAAAAATGGGGTAAAGGGTTTAAAATGTCAAAAAGTAATTTTCAAAATAAAATGACACAAGAAAAATTTCAAAAATAAGGCTCTGGGCAGAAAAGGCCAAAAATGGCCCCCCGGCGGGAAGGGGTTTAATTTAAAAAAAGGGACAAAGTTTTAAAAGCACGTTTTTCCCGGAAAGGGGGGATCCAAAAAAAAAGTTTGAGGGAAAGGGGTTTAACGGCTTTGACTAAATGACAGAGGACATTTATTAAACAGTAAAAAGAAGAAGGGAAAAAACTTATTTAAAATTTGTTGTATAGGTATCTTTTATGATAAAACCAATGAAATGAGGGGGATACTTTGAAGACATTGGCACATTTTAAGGGGAGAACCAGGGATTCTCTGAGGGGGTTTATTCCCCAAATTCCTAGTGTCACTTATAGAAAGGGAAAAAAATCTTTGGGATGAATTTTTTACCCTTAAATCTTTTGAGGGAAAAATGGCAAAAAAACATGGTTACAGGTCTCCGGGGTAGGCCCATATCCCCGTGGCAACTGTTCATTCTGCCATTTATATGGAAAACTAAAGAATTTGTTAACCCCATTATAAGAGAAGATTTGGGGATAAGACAAATTTATTAAATTTTAAAAAAACCCGAGGGGTATTTAAAGGGGCTATGTGTACCCTGCCCAAAAAAATTTTGTTTGGGGAAAAAAATAAAGGGTTTCCCCCGTCGGATCCCGGAAAAATTGAGTTCTTTTTAAAAACAGAGGTTACCCCCCTAAACGGAACAAAATTTGGGAAATACAAAAATGGTGAAATAGAGGTGCCCTTTAAAATTTTGGGCATCTGGTGAAAAAGCAGGGAAAAAAAGGGGGGATCTGGATGTAGTTTTTTTTGCAGGGAAAGGGAAATGATATCCAAAAAATCAATAAATTGAAACCTAAAGGCCTAAATGGAAAGGGGTTTTTTATTTTCACCATTTTTTTAAACTTGCCTGATTTCCCCGTTTTTAAAAAATTTTTGAAGAAAAATGAAAATATGTTTATTAATTTCGGTCAGTGGGTAAAACACGGTTGAAAAATATGACTATAAAGCATCATAAAATTCACAATGTTTTTTTTTCCCAATCCCATGTCCCTCCTGCCCCCCCCCTTCCCCCCCTGCCCCCCATGTCCCTCCTGCACCCCTCTGCCCCTTTAAAGTTTTTCCCCCTTTTTCCCTGTGTTTTTGTAATGAAAGATTTGGTTTTTGATCACGTGAGGACACGGTTTCTATTTTAAAAGATTTTGGGGTGAAAGTAAAATTGTTTCTGGGGCATGGAGGGGTTTGTTTGGGAGCTGAATCATAGATATATGGGACTCGCGTTGTTGTGGGGAGACGCAGCCCAGGAGTTTTTACCCATCTATTCTTGATATATATTCCCTCTATTATTCATCTATGTAAAATTTTTTTGGGGTTTCTGCTCGCTCGTTTGAATTTTTGCAACTTTTAAATTCAATATAAAGGGGTAATAGTTTTTAGCAGGAGCAAAAGAATTTGAAAATAACTTTAAAATTTTTTGCCCTTTTTTTCCCCTTTGGGGACGTAATTTAAATTTGGTGGGGTCCGTTTCCTGTAAGAAAAATCTCTAATGGGGAAGGTGGGAGGGTTTAAACTGCGGGAGAGAGGGCGTTTTAACCATAGGCCCCCACTTTTAAATTTTAATTAATATGTGGGATTAAATGTAAAAAAAAAGTGGTTTAAGGGGAAAAACAAAAAATATGTACAGACAATGGGAAAAAATATTTAAAAAAGGGTTGGGCCCCCTTTTTTAAAAAGAAATATGTAAATTTAAAATAAAAAGGGAAGTCCCTTTTTGGAAAAATAATATGACAAAAAGTGTACGTACAATGGGGGTTTTTTTAAAATTTCCCCTTGAAAAAATGCATATTAGACCCAAAAGAGAAGGGTTTTTATGGGGGTTTTTAAAGCTGGGAGTGTGGCCCCCGGGAAAAGTAAAAACCTATTCTTCTTAATTCCCCCCCCCCCTTCTAGGTGAGCCCCGCAAGGGGAATAATAGGGGAGAAATGAACGGAATTCCATCACAGTCAGGCAAAATCTTTCCCTTGGGTACAGTACCGGGCGCAGGGACATGGTAAGATAGGACGCAAGCCCCTTTTTGGAAAAGGGGGCGAATTTGTTTTTAGGTTTTGATTCTATGGGTTCATGTGACACGCAGCACATATTATTTTTGTGTGTGCAAAAGTGGGAAGAGGGAGTGGGGTTTTTTTTTGGATTCTCTGATGGGTGGGTTTGGTTGAGCACCTGAAATTTTGGGGTGTATCTAAACATGAAATTTAAAAAGGGAAGGAAACCTTTGACCACATTGACTGGACCCCTAACCCCTGAGAATCCAGGTTTGCTGGTAAAACCTGTTTGGGGGAGGGTCAGACATGACTTTTAAAATTTTTTGATTATTTCACCTCCCCCTAGAAATGTCCCCCTGGGTCAGAAAGATGTCCCTAAGGGGGGCCTTTTTTTGTTTTTTTGGGGGCCAAGAGAATTTGGGGTGAAATGCCCCAAATAGGGAAGGGTTGGGGCCCTTTCTGGGGGCTAGAAAATTTGGGTGTATATTTAATAAATTTTTAAGGCTTTTCCGTTTAATAGGGGTGCTCCACCAGATTTAAAAAATAGAAAAGGACTTTCCTTTTTTTTCAGAAAATAGAAAGGGTTTAAAAGGTGAGGGTTTTGAAAATTTAAAGGTTTTTAAAAAGTGTAAGAAGGGTTTAAAAGTTAAACATAATAAAAAATTTCGTTTTTAGTTTTTTACATAAAAAGAAGGTGTAAAAGGTTTTTAAATTTTGCCTAAAGGCAAAATAAAAAAAATTTTTTTTTAAAAATTTTTTGGGGGTCAAAAGTCACTCTTTGTTCTTTGGGAAGATTCCCCCTTTTTTGGGGGAAACGGGGCTCACTTTTAATACTGCCAAATTTTACTTTTACCTCAGCTGCATTTTTGGCTAGAACATATTATTGTAAACTTTTTCAGCTTGTAATTTTTAAGGGTGGGAGGGCTACATTATGTCTTTAAAATTGGAAAAATGAGTCCAGCCCAAAAAAGGCTTTAATGCAAATTTTTGGGCCATTGTAGGGGGATGGGTAAGAACTAAGGGCCCACCTTTTTTCCAACAACACATTGGAAAAAACAAGGGAAAACTCCTTTTTAGTAAAATTTTGGTAATAAGCCCCTGAGGCCCCGGGAGGGCACCACTCTTGGGCCCTGATCCATTGATTTTTGTTTTTCTAACCACTTATAGATTTAAAATAAAATTTTGATTTTGGGATGGTTTAAAAAACAGAAAAAAAAAAAAACCCAAATGTATTAAAATCAGAAAAGTCATGGCTTTCCCAAAGCAGGTTTTTTCCAAAGGCCACCCACCGAGCACCTTGATTGGCCGCAGTGCCAGTCCAACCCCGGGGCCCCCTGTTTTGGGTTTCCCGGGTTTTTTTATAGCACACATGCACACTGGGCCTCTGCAATTTAAAAGGGCCCTTGCCCCTTTAGTGATCCAAAGGAACTCTACCCACCTCTTTGCCTGTCACTTGTTGAATTCCAGGCATTCTCTTTTTTTTACCAAGAACCCGATTTTAGGGATCTTTACCTTCAGCTTTGACCCATTACCTTTATTATTTTTTCTGCTGCCTGTCCCTACCTTTTGGGTTTATTTTCCCGCCACACAAAACAAATACCTACCCAGGGGCCCTTTCTGAATGTCCCCTCGTCCACTCTTTTTTGGGATCATGTTTTTTAAAACAGCTGGGCAACCCTGGCGTACCCCTTTGGGGGAAGTCTTCTTGGAGTCTTCTGCAACAAAATTCAGATCCATATAAAGGGGTTGAAAATCAAGGGGCTCCTTAGACTACTCCCTAATGTGGTTTTACACTAAAGTTTATGACTGATCCACTGCTTATCTCTGGTGAGTCGCTACACAGAATTAAAGGCACATAGACTTTTATGCAGCCTTATTATGTTTCAGTACAAAACTGTAGCTGTAATATTGTTATGTGCAGGAGCTTGTATTTGTCTTGGAGAAACAAATGTCATGTTCACACAATAGACTTTCATGCCGTTTTCAGCATGGAATGTGCATGTATTCCCCACCGAAATCCATATGTGGCACGTGACCACTGCATCATTGATATCCCATTCAGAAGAAGGGAAAGAGTAGACCAGGGAGGGCTAGCACTGAAATGGTGGAGTGGAGGAAGGGTTTCTGTTTTTCTTTTTTTTCTTTTTTATTGGGCACCAGTAGCTTATTAGTTAATTTTTATGTGGGTCAAACAACCCCTTTCATTAAGTTCCTTACTTATTACAGGAGCTTCATATTTGGTTAGCTCATTCACATGACATATTTTGATTACTCCCACCCATAGATATTTTTCTACCTAATTCTTTTTCTGGACATGTGCACTTTGCATTTCCGAATGGCTGGAGACATACTCTTTTCTAAATCATCAAGAACGTGTAATTATCTTATCATGAACTTTGTCATATCCCACAACATGTGTTTCTCATGCTATCATGTTATTGTTATGCTTCTATTGCAAGTTCTTATCTTGTTGGGTTTTTTCTCCTGACTTCCAGAGTCAGGCTATGATGTTCTTAGTCCCTTGCTTTCTTCTATATGAAACTCAGTGTGTCAGCCATTATTGTCTTCAGCTATCTTTTGTTAAAGGGATTTTGCCACGATCTCATAACCTGCCTCCTGTATCCAGCTCTTCGGCTCTGTGTGCTCAGAAGGGGGCATGTGTGATTTGTTTGAATTGCATATCATGTGACCCAGCAGGATGACATCACCAAGCCTTTCCTCCCTGTAGTCAAAGAAAGGTATGTTTATGTAAAGCATTGTGAGTAGCTGAGAGGTAAAGTTTTTGCCTCCAGGCACAAGGGTCCTCAGTTCAAATCCCTGCAGGAACCAAACCCGTGGATTTTATTTCTCTTTATCAATGCACAGACCTGAATGAGATTTCTTTTTTTAATTTATTTGCACTGTTTGACTAATTTCTAATGAGTACAGAGGAAAGAAGTACAATGACAGCACCTGGGGTTGAACACTCAGTAGCTGCCTGAGCGGAAAGGCAATGTCTGAGCATGTCCGACCAGGGCTGAGGAGCTCTCAGCCCTGGTCGTATCCCCTGGAAACGAGGTATAAACAATGGATCACTAAAGGAGCAGCTAAGACAAAAACGTGCAGCAGAATTTTAATAATGATAAATGGTGAAAATGTACATTATTTAATTTGCAAACTTCTCACGTCAATTTTAATATGTGGCAAAACCCCTTTAAGCTCTGAAAAAGAATCATTTTTGTCCATAATTACAAGAATATCAGCTTGAAATAAATCCTCATCCTCATACATACCTATTTAGTTGAGCCGACATTGTCTGACAAAATTTCTTGTGTGAGTACTGTTTAATACAGACATACTTTACAGCCTAGTTCTTGAGTAAGACCAAATTATTTATATAAACTATCATATGAAATTTAATTTTTACTGTATCCCTGATACATTGGTGTATCTAGAGTTTTGCATCCCAGGGCTGTGTCTGAGTTTTCAAACCATTTTTAAATCCCAAACACACATTCTTCAGGCCATGCCTCTTTTTTGCAGTCTTATCCTCAAGCCATAAATCATAATTGCCACAAATCATATTTTTCTGTCGTGCTATTCTAAGAACCATAATTATTTTTCCTTTTGCATAAGGCCTTTTTATTTGCATGATGTTGACGTTTTCATTGGGATATGTCGGGTTATACAAGCTTTTTTTTATCACTTTTGATTCTGCTTTGTGTGATGCTGGTTAAATAAAAGGGGGATTCTGGCATGTTTTTTTTTTCTTATGGTGTTTACTGTTACATCCATGTCCGTCTGGGCCTCTGTGCCATCCTCTGTCCGTATGGCAAGGGATGCACAGTTGGACATGATTCTGTACTTTTTTTTTTTGTCTTAGGGTGCTTTCACATGGTGCATTTTTGATGCGTTTTTTTGCATGCGTTTTTTGTGCAGGAAGGCACAGCAATTAATGATATACATTGTTGCAGAAAAAAACGCATCAAAAACGCACCAAAAACGCACTGTGTGAAAGCACCCTTACACTGCTCTAGTTTACTCTTGCTGTGTTAATTGATTTCTGCCACACCCGTCTGTTCTCTGCTGACTTTGTTCTGGGCAGCAGATGGTTAAGCTAGTTGTGATTGACAGCTCCTTCACCACTCAAATTCCTTGCTTGCTAGGCTGTGATCTGAATGTCAGAGGGCCAGTCCAATCACATCTTGGATCGAGACTCTGGGACGATCCCATGAGAAAACCATTAGCCCTCTAACCTGTGCTTGCTGTAAGTCTTGTTTGGATTTACCTGGTGTTACCTTTGATTGCTTATTCTGGATTTCTGACCTCTAGCTTGTTCTTCTGACACTCTGCTGTCTTGCTGATTTGCAACGCATTTGCCCACTTGGTTCTTACCCTTTTCTGTACAGCCCTTCTTCTGTGTTTATAACGTTTTGTCTCTAGTAACACTTTTGCGTAAGCAGAGAACGTCCCCAGTTGCTGCCGTCCACTTAGGGTGACATGTATGAATGGGGCTGTGCCAGAAGTCTGACATCTTTTCAGCCCGATATCTAGCGCAGCCCCATTCGTTATATTTTTAAAATGCCCAACGCCAATATCAGGTGCATTACAGAGCGCTGCGCGACACTTTTGTAATGCGCCTGATATCGGGGGGTCATGCCGGGGTGGGGCGCACTAGTGCCTTACAATCTATTATATTATAGCTTCAGTACACCAATCCCAGGCGCATTAAACAGCTGAACAGGTAAACCACTTACCTGACCCAGAATTGTCATCTTTGCGCTAGAAACACCTGATTTATGATCTGATTATGACTCCCCCCAGCTGTAGCCCGGGTTCATAAATCAGCACATTCTACACTATTCATATGCGCTTTAAAATTGGCATCTAAGCGCCATAATTCATACAAGCCGCTCTTTGTGTCAGACCAGAAAGTAGTAGGGACAGCTTGGGGGGATTTGTTTTAGGGCTCACTGTCTTGTCTTCCCTACCTGTCCTCCTTGGTCGTACGTTCCTAACAGTTCACCTTTCAGGTTAAAAAAGGATAATAATTTGGTAGATTGGTTTGTTAGGGGACGCTGCAATAACTACGCAATACACAAAAATGCAATATGTCCTTTTTTATTTACAAAAAAAAAGTGTTTTTTATTGGGAATTGGGGGTTTTTAGTGTTTGTTTTTTGTTTACTTTGTTTTCATTTTTATGCTTTTTACATTTTTCTGTCTTTGGGTATGTTCACACGGCTTTTGGTCAGCGTACACACCTGCTAATTTAGAAGTACACCGCGAAGAAGCCACATCCATTGTGACACAAGCCTTAGCCTATTGTATTGTGGCACATTTTGGGTTGTCTTTTTTTATTCCATGGATATACTCAAGATCAATAGGTGGCACCGGTATACAATATTAACAATCCACTCAATAGTCCATTCCATTTGTCATTTTTCAGCACGCCCAGATAATTTCTAACAGATGGGTTGGTGCTCAGTGATGCAAAGCAGTAACAAGTTTTATCCAAAAGAAACCAAAAAGATTTTCCTAGCACTCACCCCTTATCTTCTGTAAATCCTTTTTATTAGAAAAAGTAAAAGCAGGGAATCGACACAAATTAGCAAGCACCAATTCCCATAAAAAACCATAGCTCCGGGCGAGCCAGGCACAGGATTTAAGAAGTAAGGGGGGTGGTTGCCGTAAAATCTTTTTTGTTTCTTTTTTTTTTTTCCTCTTTATCCCATTTTTAAATCAAAGACTTTGCATTAAAAGCCCCCATTCTCTGACTTACCCATCAATCCCCAAACAAAACCGGTTCTTAGGTTAGTAGCTTTTTACTGTGTAATGTTTGTTTTTGTCTTTATTTACACCCTCCAAAGTGGTTTGGCGGAAAAATTTTGTCCCTTTTATATAAATAAAAAATTAAAAAATATTACTCAACCACTTTTTTCATTAGCACCGCTGCAATCTGCATTGCTATGTCTTTATTTTGTACTATTTTCAATTTTGAGTGATGCTTTGTTTTTTTTAAAAATAAGCTTGGTTCAGGGGCCGTAAAGGGGGGCCGAAAATCATGTAGGGCCCACCTAAAAAAAACCCCTTTGAAAATTGTTAAAGGGGCGGGTTTTGTGGGGGGGTTTTTAAAATTTTTTGGGGGAAAAAGTTAAGTTATTTGCTTGGTATAGGTATTTTTTTGATGTAATTTTCATCAGATTTTTTTTTTTTTTTGTACAGCATAATAATACAATATATATATGTATTGAGTTAGTATCAAAAGTATCCTTGATGCAATTACATTTTGTCTCATCCTTGTTATTTTTACATGGAGAGCATAGGCTCTGCTTTCCCTGAATGAATTTGGGGTTGTTGGCATTTCAACGGCTTAAAATACGTAATTCGTTCCTAATTTCGCCCGGGTCGCTTTTACGGGCAAAAATCCTGGCATTACGGGGAATCCCAGTTCTCAAAGAGAACTATGGATTTTCGTCTCCTCTCCCTGCTTGGGGAATACGCCCAGGGGGGGGATAATTTACTTCTACTTTTAGCGGGATCCGCCCTAGTAATGATTGTCAAAAGGGGTGGCGAAGTGCCGGCCCCGGCCACACGCGAAAATTTCATCCCGAGTAAAAAGGGGTGAAAATACCTTAAAAGTACAGGTTTTTTACTGTTTTATTTTTATTCCTTGTGTTATTTTATAAAGGTTGTTATTATTTTATACTATGTGGTTTGGATATGAAGTGGAACTTTATTGCACATGGCTTTTGTTCTTTTGTGTAGTAGTCTTTACACATGCAATTTAAGCATCCCCCTAATTTTTTGATTAGTAAAAAACCCCCCCACCCACCTTTTTTTTTATTTTTTAAAAAGAAATCTAAATAAAAGGGAAACAATATCAGTATCTTACAAAAGGGTACACCCCACGCATCTTTGTAAATTGTATTATTCATTTCATGGGGCAAAAATGAAGATATGACACTTTGGGTAAAGTAAAGTAGTTGGTACAGATTAACAGGAAAAATTTGGTGTCCCTCAAAAAATCAACATACAGCCCTCAAAAATTAAACGTGGCAAAAAAATGAAACACCCTAAGTAAAATTGGACAAATTGTGCCCAAAGTGTCAATATTTTTTGTGGCCACATTTTCCAGCACTGCCGTAACTCTCTTGGGCATGGAGTTCACTAAAGCTTCAAAGACTGCAGTCACTGGAATCCTCTTGCACTCCTCCATGATGACATCACGGAGATGGTGGATGTTGGAGACCTTGCTCTCCTCCACCTTCATTTTGAGAATGCCCAGAAATGCTCAATGGGTTAAGGTCTGGAGACATGCTTGGCCAGCACAGCACCTTTACCCTAATTTTCTTTACCAAGGCAGTGGTCGTCTTGGAGGTTGAACGGGTGTTTCATTGGATGTGAGCTATACAAGATTCCCTAGACAAAGGTCTTTGACCAAAACCGTTTGTGACATGCTCTATGAATAATATGTTATATATTTACTAACTTCACCTGGATTTTGTTCTGATTTTGCATACCATGATTGACATTAATGAAAGAATAAAGTTTTTTTTAATTGCATCAAGAAAATCTGTGTGTGCCGTTGGTTATATAGACTGCTCATCAGACCATAGGACATGGTTCCAGTAACTCTTTGCAGGCTTTCTTGTTCATCATCTGGGAAGACAGCCATGCAGACCAGTTTGATGCAATGTATGGTCTGAGCACTGTCAGGCTTTCCTCCCAGCCCTCTAATCTCTGCAGCAATACTGGCAGCACTCATACATCTTTTTTGAAAAACAATCTCTGGATATGATGCTGAACATGTGCACTTCTGTGCAACTTCTTTGGTTGACCATGACGAGACCTCTTCTGAGTGGAACCTGTCTTGTTAAACCATTGTATCTTCTTGGACACCATGATGCAGCCAAGATGATTTTCTATAAAATTATGGTAATTTCACATTCAAAGCTGTAGTGGATGGTGAGATGTGGAGCCTGAAAGTCACAAGTTCAAAACATTGTTGCCCCTTTGCTTGTCAGTGTATATATAGCATGTTTGTTGCATGTATGATATTTTGGGCATTGACAGTTTTTATTTGAATACAGCCAAGGAAAAATATTAAAAACCCCCCCCCATCCCCCCGGGGGAACCCCAAAATGCCCAAAATCAGAAATTAATTGGGAATTTTAAAAAAACAAAATTTTTTTTTCCTGCACCAATTAAAAAAAAAATGGGAAAAAATTTTCTTAAGGGCCCTTTTTAAAGGGAATAACCCGAAACAGTGTTACTTTAAACCCCCCCCTTTTTTAAAAAAAAAATGTGAACGTTTAAAATAAAATTTGCCTTGGTCTTTTTTTTCATCACCTAAAAAAAGCCAAATGGAAATTTGTGAATTTTAAAAAAAACCTTTTAAAGGAAAAAAAACCTTTTTCAAAATGGGGCCCCAAAAAAGTGGGGGAAAAACCCCGCAAAAAAAAACATAAATGAAGGACATTTTTGAAAATATGGCATACCTAAATTTCTTAAATTCCAAATCAATTTTTAAAAAAATAAATTAGTTTACATTTTAAAAAAAAAATATCCCCAAGCAGGGGCAAAAAAACCAAGGGCCCCAAACAAAATTTTAAAAGGGGGTTCTTTTTTTCCCCCCTTTTTCCCCCCCCTTAAAAAAAATTAAAAAATCTTTAGAAATTTAAAAAAAGGGGCCCAATCCAAACCTTACAACAAAACCTACCAAAAAAAAACCCCCAAAAAAAAACCCCAACATTACCAAAAAACCCAAAAAACCAAAAATACTTTCCCCCTAAACCCCCAAAATTTACCCCTAAAAATAATAATACATTTCGAAACAAACAAAGAGGGGTGTGCAAAATTTTTTCGGGGTGGGGGTAAATTTCCCCCCCAAAAAAACCCCCCCCCCCCTCCAAAGGGGGAAAAATGAAAATGGGCCCCCTTTTTTAAATGGGTTTGTAAACCCCCATTTCCCCTTTTGGGGGAAAAGGGGAGGCCTCCCACCCCCAACAAACAAAAGTTGGGAGCCAAGGGGGCCCCCCCCGGGCCCCAAAATTTCACGAGGGAAAAAAAGGGCCCCGTTCGGGCCGCTGGGAGCTTTCCGGGGGATACACCCCCTTTTTTGGGGGTTTTTTAAAAAAACCGGCCCAGGTGGGCCCCGGGGAAAAATGGGGGGGGGCTTAAACAAACCCCCATCCCCGGGGGAAAAATTATTAAGTTTTTTTTTTTAACTTTCCTCCCTGGCCCCTAAAAACCTTTTCCCCATAAAACTTTTTTCCCAAAAAACCCGTGGGCCCCTAAACCTGCCCATCCCCTTTTCCCCCTTTTCCCCATAATCTTTTCCTCTAAACCCCTTATACCCGCCTTGCCCCTTTTCTGCCTGGGCCCCCCTTTTTTTCTTTTTCCCCCCAAATTCGCCCCCTTTTACCCCGTGGGTAAACCCTCCCCCAAAAAAACCCCCCGGGGGCCCCATAAACTCCTGAGGCCCCCTTATCTCCTTGCCCCCCCCAAACCCCCCTTTTTGGGGCCCCCAAAACCCCTTCCCCTAAAAGGGTGGGCCCCCCAATAACTGAGGCCCCCTAAAAACCTGCCCCCCCAAAAAAGTTGGGCCCCAAAACTCCGGGCCCCTTAATTCCCCCCCCATTGGGCCGTTTTAAAAATTTTAAAAATAAACCCCCAAGGGGACATAAATTTAAAACCGGAATCCCCCACATTTTTTATCCCTTTTCCCTTTATTTTATACCCCTGAATTGCCCAATTTAAATTCCCCCAATTAAATTTAAAATTTTTTTTCCTGCCTTAATTTTTGGGGGGCCCTATATACCTCCAATTTTGGGGGGGAAACCTTTTTAAGGGAAAAAAGTAAAACAAATTTTGTTTTAAAACTTGGGAAAATTTGCCTAAAACACATGAATGCAACCTTTTGGAAAAAAAGGAGTATAAAGAAAACCCGATAAAAAACTTCCCTTTTGCCACAAATTAAAATAAAAACCCCTTTATTTTGAAAAAACAACAATATCAACCCCTATATGGGTCACGGGTTGGCGGTGGTATATGTAATCAAAGCCGGGTTTACAGCTGATAGTCAAGTGGGAGCTGCATTGGGTCAGGGCCCTAGGATTATTTGGCCCTTGTATAAAAAGTTTTGGGTTTTTTTGTAGGTTTTTTTTTAGAACAATAAACGTCCGGAGATTTTGCCCATGGATCATGGATTATATGTTGACATTATTTAGGGAAAAAAACACTGAAACCCAGGAGCGGTTTTTGAAAAAGAAATTTGTCATTGGTTTTTCATGTGCTGTGACTGTTAGAGGAAATATAATAAAGGTTCACTCTATGTGGAATATGCTAAAAATTTAGTGACGAGTCAAAGGTTTTTTCTCGTAAAAATACACCCGCAGTTCACAATGTGGCGTAAAAAATGTCTTGTGAACCCAGCCCAACTGAGCAAAACACAAAGGGCCCGGGCCCCTGATGTTTTAGGACTCTACAACGCCCTGACCCAAAAAAACCCCAATAAACCAGCAAAGTGGTAAAAATCCCATGTACAAAAAGGGCCCTGCAACTTTTAAAACCCCCCATACAGTAAAACCATAAAAAGTGGAAAACCCATGAACACACTGTGCAGACAAAAAGGGGATTACAGTGAATTACTTTCTTGTTACTCACAGTACTTTTACTGATATAAAAAAATTTCCCCTTTTTTTCTGCACCGGTCCATCCGCCATGCATCTCCCCACCATTTGGGCCCTCAATTTAGACACAAATACTTAGAATCCTATTTTTTTCCAGCACCGCCCCCCTTAAAATGGGCCAAATGGGGCAAGGTTTGGGTACCCAATAGAGTCCCTAAGGCGGGGAGGGTTTGGGGTAGCTATAGGGACCATAAAAGGAGACAGGGGTTAGGTGGCATAGAGGCCCATATAGGTAGGGTTTGGTACTAAAGGGCCCCAAAAGTGACAATAGGCTTCGGGCTATAAAGGTAGGCAACTTTAGGGGGCTATAGGGGGGGATATAGGCAACGGCTTCACGGTAGCTATGGGCTATTCAGGGGAACAACTTTAAACTATATAGCACCTTTGGGGGGTATATAGCAGGCTGGGGGGCATGCAGGCAGGCTGGGGGGGTATGCGGCAGGGGGGGGGGCTATCTAGGCACCGGGGGGGCTATCTAGGCAGGCCGGGGGGGCTATCTAGGGAGGCCGGGGCTATCTACAAGCCGGGGGGCTATCCTAGGCAGGGGGGGTGGGGTAAACCGGCAGGCTTGGGGGGTATACAGGCAGCTTGGGGGGTATACAGGCAGGCTTGGGGGGGTAAACAGGCAGGGTTGGGGGGATACAGGGACATGGGGAGTATACAGGGAGCAAGGGGATACGGCAGGGAAAATTGGGGTATATAGGGGGGATATGGGGGAAAATTAGCACTTAGGGGGGTAATGGCAGCAATGGGGTAATAGGCAGCTTAGGTGGTATTCCAGCATAGGGGTATATAGGGAGGGTTTAAAGGGGGTATACGGCAGGCATATGGGTATATAGGTAGGGTTAGGTGGATTTTGGCAGGGATATGGTTTATTAGGCGGCTTAGGGGGTTAAAAGGGAGGCAAGGGGAAAAAGCCAGGGTTTGGTGGTTTAACGGGAGGGTAGGGGTTATAGGGGGGTTAATGGGGATACAGCAAGTTTGGGTAGGTAAAATAAAAAACAGTTTTTCTCACCTCGGGGCCACGCTCCCCCGATCGCCCGCTGCACCTCTTGCCATTTCTGCTCACGCGGGCGGTGGGTGAGTGACGTCACCGCACGCCCAAGTGATCACAGAGGCCCCCAGGGAAGTACAGAGCGGAGCGATCGCCTCTGTTTCGCTACCTCCCTGTAGCCTGCCTCTGAACCCGGGGTGGGGGCCGGGGGTTCCCCAAGCAGCACGCCGGGCCCGCAGCTCCACCCCCGCCGCAGTAACTGTTAAGTTCACTACGGCGGACCCAGGGGCGGCTTCCCGGGGTAGCGGGGCGCATACACGCCCCGGGGGGCCCCCCCCCTAACGCACGGGGCCCCGACAACTGCTACCCCTGCTACTCCCTATTTTTCCCCCCCTTTAAGTCTAAACTATAGCTTTACTGTAGTGAATCAGAAGCAGGCAAAAATCTGTTGTGAGGTGGATTCCATTTTTCCCATTTAGAGAAATGACTTTCCGTACAGCACTGAATAAATCCTGGGGTCATGTCTCATCTATAGCGGTTCTAGAAGGGGGAAAAAGGAAAGGGTTGTCTCACTAAAATTGCTGCTTTTTATGTTAAAAATCTTGTAAAAACAATCACCTTTTCAAATTTTCCATTAACAGTGCCCAAACCCATTCCCAGATCCCCCTCTTTTCGGCTGCATCGCTCCCCAGGGCACTATGCTACAGACCTTTTGATCTTCCTGATAGGCTGCCAGCCTGGTTGCAAGCTACAGACCTCTTTTTACTTGCCCTTATTGGGAAACCAGTGCACACCCCTAATTCATTTTTTAAAAAAAAAGAAAAAAGGACTGAGTAAGATGAATCAATGTTGTGAGACAACCCCTTTAAGTTCCGATTCCGCAACTGAAATTCCTTAACAAATACACAATATGTAAACTCATCAGTGGCTCTTGAATTGCTACTTTGTATATTTCCAAACGACATCGTCCACTGACATTGTCAGTATTGAGGGTTGTCCACTTTGGATGAACCCTTTGTCACGGGCAGCGGTAGTGGATCCACTGGACAACCGCAAGCAATGGTGTAAGCTACGCCAGGGAGCGGAATCTATGTAGGTCCCGGTATTCACCAGAGTTACCTCTGACTTGACTTGCTTGCAGTGGCAGCCAAGGTTTAGCGTGGTACAGAATCGTAAGACGAGACGTAGTCGGGGACAGGCGGTAAGGTCAGGACAGGCGGCAAAGGTTCGCGGTCGAGGTATGTAGGCAAGAAGGAATGGTACACGGTATTACGGAAGACTCTGGAATGCTTTCTCAATAGGCAATAGGCACTAGAGACCCGGCAACCATGTCAGGAAGGGGCAGGCTTAAATAGGGGCAGCGACCGGTACTACCCAACTACCGGTGCGCTGGCCCTTTAAATTTAACAGAGCCGAAGAGCGCGCGCCCTAGGAGGCGGGGACGTGCGCGCCGGGAGACAGGAGCTTCGGCAGGAGCGCGGCCAGGTAAGTAAGCAGGGACCTCGCTGGTTGAGCGATGAGGGTCGCAGGGGCACCTGTGACACCCTTTTTATACATATGGCCCCTAATGTTAAGCTGATCTTCTGGCTCATCATCAATCATTTGTAGGGAAATCTGTAGGGATAGAAGTTAAAAAATGCATACTGGAGAACCTAGAATCAGATTTTCAAATGTTAGTGGTGGCATCAAAGATTACAAATATCCTGAACCTTGAAGAGAAATTCAATAGAACATTAACACTACTAGATAAAATAGGGAACACGAAAGAGAAAAGGATTTACAAATCATAAAGAGACTTAAAGATACTGAAAAAGAAAGAAATTGATTAGACAAAACATAACTGGAAATAATTGACACCTTACACTGATGCAAGTAAGATAAGTCACTGCTGTGGGAACAGGTTAACACAACTGCAGTAAGTATTAGAACAGCACCCAAAATAGCAGAGACTCGGATTGAAAGATGGAAAAAAAAAGTTGTTTTTAATTTACAGTTAAAAATATATACTACATAATACCAAAACGGCAGCATTTTTCACATTGTGAGTGATGGGGTTTGTTTGAAATTTTTGGGAAGGTTCCACAATGGAAATCAGATAATAAATACACAATATATGAACTTTCCATGACTTTGTGTTATTGGCATCCACATCGACATTAAAGGGTGATCCACTTTGGACAATACCATTTTGTTGGCAGGACTCCTAACATTAAAGGGGTTGTCTCACTACATTGATTCATCTTACCTCAGTCCTGTTTTCTTGGTTTCACTTTGAATTCAGGGGCGTGTTCACTGGCTTCCACTAGGCTGCAGTAGAAGCCAGGTCTGTAGCTATAGCAACTTGCGCTGGCAGCCTATCGGGATAGATCAAACAGGTCTGTAGCTATAGCGACCTGAGGAGCTGATGCAGCCCATACAAGAGGGGATATCCCAGAATAGGTAGGACACTGTTAATGGACACATATTTCAAAGTGACTTGTTTTTGCAAGATCTGTAACATAAAAAGCAATCCTTGTAGTGAGACAATCCATTTAAGCTAATCCTCTGGTTCCACATTAATCAATTGTAGAGTGATCCAGTCATGTGCAGTGCCATCATAGGAGAAGTATTAGGGGAACCACTTCCAATAACAAACAATTTCCTTAAAGACTTAAAAGTTAAACTTTATTCTCAATATGTGGAACAGAAGAGAGGGGCTAAAGCTGTTGAGACATCAATTCTATGCCTCTACTGTAAATTATTACAAAATTACCAAAAGTACTCTGCAAATACAAAAAATATCGGAAGCTGAGGATAGAAGCACATGCATATTTGTAAAACACTAAGTTAAAAAAAAGGTTCTAAATGCTTATAATTTATAGTGCAGTAGCACAGTGTGATTCTTCTCCATATGCATACATTATCTCTGTTACTGTCATGTTGGAAGTTGTCACAAATATAATTTTAAAAGACTATACATTATTATGTAGATGAACCTGGTGACTGGAGAAGAAGTCGTTTTGACAGGACCACACATTAATGTATAGTATATAATTTGAAATCCTACATAAAAGTGCAATATAGGCATAATGGGTAGTGACGGTTTGTTGATTCCACGATCTTGCATTTGACAATACTAACCATGTCTTGTTGACTACCTGCTACATGTAAATTTTTATTGTAGTGATTCAGAACTTGAGCTCATGCTGCTTTACTTTATTTCAAAACATATTCAATTATCTTTTTAGTGAAGGGGAAACGCTCACGACTGGAAACAAATCCACAACAGACATCATAACCCTTTTGAGACAATGCAAAGATCTTACAGTCAATAGCATTGCATGCGTTGGACTAAAACAATAGTAGAGTAAGCACAGAATCAGATTAAAATATGTCCCTTTTCCTTACAAGATAACTAACTAAATCATGTTTGAAACATAAATGGTAAAATGCTACATCAGACTTTTCCAGGCCATCAAAGGGGTACATTTCTCAAATAGCTTAAGGGTCTTCATTTATCTCCCTGTGTTGTTTTCTATGCTAATTTGTGCTTTTCATGTGCTATGTATGACCCCATGGTTGGCTGCCAAACATTAGCATTTCCTGTTTGAAAGCTGTTTCCCACCCTGTAAAACTACCTACTCAGAATCATTTCCTGTGCTTTGTATAGCTTAATCCCTTCCAACTTCAGTCTCAGTGCAAAAATCTTATTTTCTCCCACATGTTGAAAGCATTGGCAGGCAGAACCAGCTTTAAAACTCGCCCTGAAGAAAACCAAACCTCCTTTCACCTGATCTCCAGGTCTTAACACAGAGTTGTTTCCTCTGTGTGGAAACAGAACTTCTTGTCATCAAACAGCTGATGTAAACCTCCAGGAAGCCCTGAGAGAATTTTATTTAAGTGGATTACAAAAAGCAATCAAGAAAAAAATATATTTGTAAAAACTCTTGATGCGTTTCCCCCTCCTTTGCCAAACAATGTGCTCATTAGGGTTAATCAGGGGAAGACAGGTCATTCAAATACAAAAAGAAAGCTATTGATATAGCATTCGGCTATGATGCAGCCGGCAGACCAATAATGTCAACAGACTGCCTGCTTTTATAATATTGAATTGAAGCAGAGGCTGATCTGAGGAGAGGAGGGAAATTATAGGGTCTCCTCAGGGCTGTAGTTAGGATAACAGAGCCTCTCCTTTTGGGGCAATGACCCAGTTGATATACAGGTCGTACGAGTTTGTTAGTATTGTTAATAGGGACAGAAATACAATTCGTCTATTTGCTCTCTCTTTCTAATCCAGGAATTTCCTGGTGGATTTTTGAAGATCTAAGAATGAGTGTCAACAAACTGAAACTATTTTTAGGTACAAAAGTAAAATTCTTCCAGTAATCGGGTAATAAAAGCTCTTATTCTTTATTCAAATACAAAAGTGCAGAGGGTAAAATAGTAATTCTTTTTACTACATTTTGTTCCTCTTTATCCATCTGCTGTTCTAAAAAATATTTTTTTACTGTAAATTTATTAACATCAGGCAACGTATCAAACAATGCAAATTCACGGGTAGGTGTAAAGTTCAATCCTTTTTGCAAAACTTTATGTTGTGTTTCTGACAATATATATATGGGGTAAGACAAACTACACTATAATTTACTAAGATAGTATTCTCAAAGGTTTTTATTTCTTTTTTGTTTGTCCTCGTTGTTTTGCTTTCATGGTTGTATTTCTCCGTTTTTGTCTGCTGTTCCATAAGTCCTGTATCTTCTTTTTGTTGTGGTATGAGTTGTCTTCTATTTAGACTTGAACGTGTTAAAGATCTCTCCATAGAGGTATGTTCAGACTCTGATGTTCCACCTTCTGTTTGTTCTAAATCTGAAAAACTGACTTCTTTTTGTTTTCTATATCGTCTTCTTGGTGTTCTTAGGATAGATCTGGATTGTCGTTGTTGGGGATCAGGTCTCCATGTGTATACTTTATCATTTGCATAATCATCCATATCTCTCTGATATTTTTGGTTTTTTGTTTCCATAATAAGTTTTTCTATTTTAGCTATCTTATTCTTGATGTTTTCCTGTAATTTTTCATATTCTGGGTCCTCTTGATATGCACATGTTTGTATTTTAAGGACTTCCATTTGTTCCTGTAATTCTGATAGCGTTTGGTTTTCTACAATTCTACAATTGTTAAATTGAACAATTCGACAATATTTCATTCCATCTATCCATAAATTCTTGTGTATAAACAAACGTTGGACTTTTTCATATACGGAGTCCTCGAGGTATGCTGTTTTTTTCCAAGTATGTATTGAGAGTATTTTGGTCCCACCATAATTTCAGTTCTTTTATTTGAATTTTTTCCAGTTTTTTCATGATCTGTTTCAGGTCTCCATTATCTTTAGAAATGAAGTCCTTTTTTCCAAATACTTCAGCAAGTGCATTATTCCATTGATCTAACACAAAATAGCTTGGATCCGTTTAACGCAATTTGTAACCCTCTGCACTATATATTCCTTTAGTATGGGATGCCTATAATGGTGTGTATTTTGCAGGTGAAAAAAGTCCTTCCAGCACAATTCAATTGAATACAACTTGTAAAAACAAACTTGCTGGGTATTAGCTCACCTTGATTGCAGTATTCAACACCTGGTCAATCCCTTTCCAGCTTCATTGCCTTGTTAGCTGAAGTAATCGTCCTCAGTCGCAGGACCCATATTCAGGCACGAGTAAAATTCTTCCAGCAATCGGGTAATAAATGCTCTTATTCTATATTCAAATACAAAAGTGCAGAGGGTAAAATAGTAGTAAATCAACGCGTTTCGGGCACCAAACTTTGTCCTTGTTCATGGTATGGTAACATGATGCAAATACCTGGGTTAAATACACAGACGCCTGTGACGTCACATCCACCATAGATTGTGTTAACCCTTGATATAACTTATAAAAACATGGTTACTTAACATCATAAAAACAACAATATTGTTACAAAATATACATATATTCTATATGCTAGGATCTCACATGCTAAAATTACAAAAGAAAATTTTATCCTTCCTAGTGGATGTATGCTAGATCGTTTCGTAAGTTAAGTCCCGCTGGCATTCTGGTCTGCAACTGCAGGATCTAGTACGCCTCGCGCAGGCGCACTTTGTGCTGCCAGTCACCTCCTCTCTCTGGACGCTCTACTCTTTCTATTCCGAAACAAGACAAGCTGCGTATATACCCTGCATGATCTTCTATGTAGTGTTTGGCTACTCCAGAGTAAGATGGCTGTCCTTTTTTAATGCTGTTGAGATGATCCGCTATACGAGTTTTAAACTTTCGGATGCTACATGCTACATAGAGTTTATCGCAGGTTTTACAATGCATACCATATACAATGTGGTCCGTGTCACAATTAATGAATTTCTGTATAGTATATTCTTTGGACATTTTATCATTTCCTTTAAAAGTACTTTTTTTGCTGGTATATTTGCATATATTACATCTACGACCCCCACAAGGGAAAAAACCTTTCTGTGTGAACCAAATTTTTTGTCTTGTTGTTCTATGTAGTTACTGGATGTAACCTCAGTACCTATTGTTTTATTCCTTCTGGGAACGCTGCTTATTCCTTATCTATGATTTTAGCTAAATTATTGTCTTGTTTCAGAATATTTAGATTATTAAAAAAGATCTTTTTTATATCTTGGAAACTTGCATTGTATGGTGTAGAGAATACTAAAGGATTTATGGCAGATACTTTTTCTTGTTTTTGTTTTTCCTGTTTCAGTAAATCTTTCTGTATTTTGTTTTTTATTTTTTCTAGTGCCTTATTTATTTGATAGTATTTATATCCTGTAGTTTTAAGTCTCTCTATAATTTTCTGTTTTTCTTTCTCAAAATCCACTATTTTTGTGGATTTTTGAAAATCTAAGAATGTGTGTCAACAAACTGAGTATATCTGATGTTCTTTTTGACATATGTTGACTGTTTTGTCCCTAATCATTAGCTTAAAACCATAATGTCCTTACAGTGGTTTAGACATGTTTGTAGTTTGTGTAAATTTTAAGATTAATTAATTAAAAGTTATTTTTTAGCCGTAAATAAGTGTTCTGTGATAATAGATACAATAGAGAACAAACTTAAAGTTAAAATTAGACACGTTTTTGAGAACCTCAAAGTATTAGCCAAGACTATCACTGGGTAAAGAAATTGGGAAATTGCTGTACTAAACACAGAGCACCTAAATGCACTGGGCGGCCATATAAAAATGGCAAACGCTGTGTGACCAGGCTAGCACAATTGTAATAATTACTAGAACAGCATTCAGAAAATAGCAGAGAATCAAAGATAGATAAAATGTAAATAGGTAGAGTTTAATTTAAATCAAAATGATTAGCAGTATACTTGTCAGTCACTAAAGTTGATAACTGAAACATGATAGAGGAAATTGGATGTTAATGAGTTTCACATACCAGACTATTCTAGAACTACATCAGACAAGCTCCCACTACTCTCCTCCACCTTTAATACTTTTAAAAGCAAATTCCATTGGGTGTAAATGGTAACATTTAAAAGTATATCATGTCCTGCGAAAAACAAGCCCTCATACATTTCTGTAAATGGAGAAATGAAAAGCTATGGGTCTTGAAAGGTGAGGAGAAAAAAAG
Source organism: Phyllomedusa bahiana (assembly GCA_025379985.1). Taxonomy (NCBI): domain Eukaryota; kingdom Metazoa; phylum Chordata; class Amphibia; order Anura; family Hylidae; genus Phyllomedusa; species Phyllomedusa bahiana. The sequence goes on from JAODAL010034622.1 coordinate 21,523, forward strand.
ATTGTTGCAGAGGAATGGGAGTTGATTTAAGCTAAGCTGTGCCACATATTCATATTCAAATGTGTCATGGTCAGTCTACCCACAGTAATTAGTCTGCTCCATGACTTCATTTCCATTGAAGAGTTTTTCAAACTCCGCAGAAAGTAAAAACAAACTGGAAAATAAGTAAAACAGGAAAAAGTATTTAATACAAATTAAGAAGATTAAGGATTTTACATTGATTTACTAAATATCTTAAAGTGAAGCTAAACTGTAAATGCTTCTGCAAAGTGGTTATTTAACCCTTGTCAAACCCTTTATTTCTTTTTTGTGGACAAAACTCAGGACTTGGTAACACCCATCATTTTATATACAGTGGTCCCTCAAGTTACAATGGCCTCAGGATTCAATCTTTTTAGCATACAATGGTCTTTCCTTGGCCACTGCATTTTGAGTGTGGTATCAAGAAACAATGTCTCAGGCCAATTGAGTGATAGGCGGTCTAGCAGTGGCTCTCTACAGAACAGTGCGGTACTAAATTATCGGTAATGCTCTTTATATGTACCAGGATAAGCGGTTCCTTTCAGACACTAGGGGCGACATGTATGAACAGGGCTGAAGTCTGGCATCTTTTCAGCCTGATATCAGGCGCAGCCCCGTTCGCAATAGTTTTAATTCGCGGGACGCCCTAGAACCGTACGAAGCTATAGATTTATAGCTTCAGTACGGCAATTCCAGGCGCATTACTGCTGGAACAGGTAGAGCACTTTCAAAGTGGTTTACCTGAGCCAGAATTGTCGTTTCTGCGCTAGAATGCGCCTGATTTATGACCCACAATAGACAGGGTTCATAGATTCAGGCGCATTCTTCACTATTCTTATGCGCAAAAAAAAATTTAGCGCCATTAATCATAAATGTCGCCCTAGGTGAAGGCCCCACTTTATTTATTCTGGTACATTTTATAAAGCAGCTTTTTCTGATGTTCTATGAAGGACTTGCTTTATCTGTATTAGTCATATGCTTCCTTTTCTATAATCTTCATTATGCATTATGTTGGTGACATTTTGGGGCTTCAGACCCAATTTCCAGTGTTCCATACAGTTATGGTTCTATCATACGATGGTTGTCCCGGAACCAATTAATATTGTATATTGAGGGAGCGCTCACATACAATATATAGTTTTTTTTTGTGTTACTTCACCTGCAATTGTTTTTTTGGGCTCCTGTCTTATCACCACTATGCAAGCAATGATCTTTCATATATACTTTGTCATAATTACGGATAGATAATTATTAATTGCATTGATATAAATTGTTAATTTTCAATTATATGCCCAATCCATTGCAAAAATTTAGTGAAATTATTTTATAATTTGAGACATGCTAAATACATGCTAAATATTCTCAATCCCAACCCGCCCAAAAAAAAACAAAAATTGCATTTTCAATGAATAGATTTTTTTTCCTTCACTAAATTTCTTTAAGGTATCCAAAAAGTTTCTCCATAGCAACATTATTTACATATTTAAAATCTAGAGCTTAGAACATTTTGGCAACTCGAAAAGGTATCTGTATTTGCCAAAGGCTGAATAAATAAGTTGCCTCGTCATGTGAAACTATCAGCACGGCACAAAATTAGTGCAGGGAGAGCCAGAAGACTCTAGGGCTAACTACTGAACATTATATGATATAACTGAACACAATGCTTCTGTTCATGTGCTTGCTGGGGTTCAGCCAAAACATTTTTTTAATGTGTCCATTTAATATTGGGAGATTCACTCAAAAGAGGCCCCGAATATTTTGTAATAACTTTAGCTAGGACGAAGCAATCTGAACAAAACAATAAACAGTGTGCTACTCAGTATTAGAGATGGGCGAAGTTCTCAAAAATTCGATTCGGTGACATCGCCGAATTTCCCGACAAAATTTGTTCCAGTCCGAATTACTTCGGGACGAATCGCGTTAAAAAACAGCTATTTCCAGGCTGCACAGAGCCAGCAGGGTGCTGTAGAACATTGTGCCATGCTTAAATATGCAGAGGGTGCTTGGTTTGGTCTTCATACAATGTTGTGTTTTAGTATTACACGCATATGACTGCCGCCGCTCTTAGAATCGCTTCACTATAAAATTCCCTGGGCACTTAAGAGGGCAAAACTGACCAAAAAAGTCAAGCGGGAATGTAGCCTGATAAAGTCATGGCAGCGAAAGCTGGAAAAAAAGAAGCTGAGGGCTCAGGTGGCAACATCAGTGACAGAGTGTGGAGGTGACGGCAGCAGCCACAGCAGCAGGAGGTCAGAGAGTGACACAATTACATTCTGGAGGTGGCAAAAACCGGAGTATGCCACAGAGTGGCACAATGACACAGTGTGTAGCTTAAGGCAGCAGCCACAGCAGCAGCATGAGGACAGAGAGTTGCAATATGAAATTCCTGATGTGGCAAAAACAGTAGTAGGCCACACAGTTGCACAATGACAGAGAGTGGAGGTGACGGCAGCAACAGCATGAGGTCAGAGAGTGGCACAATGACACAGTATGGATGTCAGGGCTCCAACAACAGCAGCAGCAGCATGAGGTCATAGAGTGGCACAATGACTCAGTGTGGATGTCAGGGCTCCAGCAACAGCAGCAGCAGCATGAGGTCATAGAGTGGCACAATGACAGAGTGTGGAGGTGGTGGCAATACCAGTCCCTGGTAAAGATGGTGGTAGGCACATGGAGAAACTGGCAGCAGATGTGTGGCATCAGGCGGGTGGCAGCATCAGAATAGTGGCTGAGGCAGGTAGTTTGAACTCAGATTCATTTCTCAAAGTTTGGGGGAGGCGTCATGGCTGATGTAATCTGACGCCTAAGGTATTGGTGTGTGGAAATCCTGTCCGATCCACGCCTGATTCATCTTGACAAAGGTCATCGTTCCAAACATTTCCCGTGGACAAGCGGGTTTCCCCGGGGGGTAACGTGGCCCTTGCCCCACTGAACACCCCTCTGATGCCACACTACTGGCCGGGCAGGCGCTTCTCCACTGCAAACTCGGCAAATTGGGCCCCAAATCCCGTTTGGCTGCCCCTAGTCCATGGATCTTCTAACGGGGTGGCAGAGTGCTGTCCAAAATAGGTCACCCCCCTGTTGGTTCAGGGGCTGTCCAGGGCCTGCTGGGCAAAGCCCTCCTCACTAGGCGGGTGAAGGGAAGCTGCCATCAGTGTCCCAAATTTTGTTCGTGATGGGGGTGGTACTGCTCCTAACCCCCCCCCCTTCCCCCGCATCCCGGGCAGTGTAAAATGAGGCTAAAACCCCCCGGGCAGACCTGTAGAGGAGGGAATGCCCCACATAGGCAGCGGCCCCCAACGGGATAGGAGGATTTTTCCATAGTTTTTGGTTTGTCCTCCCTCCGCAGCTTGAAAAAGGCCCCCTTTTTTGGGATCGGTAGCGGGGGTCCAAAGGGGGGAGAGCCAAAAGTTATCACTCTCCCGGATGGTGCTTTTTGGCTGTCAGTACCCAAACAATCACATCTGGGGGCCTCTGCACAAGTGACTCCCGAGGGGCCTCTCCCCTCCATCTCCACGTATACTGCCACGGTGCTGGGGTATCTGCCTCATCTTCTTTCTCTCCATTTTCCTCCCCCGTGCTTGCCCCTCCTTTTGTCAACTGGGTAAAAAAATCCAAATTTCCCAACAATGTTTCTGCTCCAAGTCCCCCCCATTTCAGCCCCCACCGGACTCATGTGGCCGCGAATGTAGTCGCCCACGTTTCCCCAGTCCCCTGCCCAGACAGATTTTTCAGATCTTTTCCCAGGACATGAAGAGTGGAAGAGATTTTTCATCCCGTAGCCCTGGGGACTACAAAAACGGGGCCTCCCTCGAAGGGCCTTTCAAAAAAGCGGGTGTGCATGAGCTTCCACTGGCTGACATAAAATTACACAGGGTAAACCCTGTCCGTTTGGAATCATCAAAAAATCTTTAAATGGCCTTTCTCTGTTCAACAGCGGTCCAAAGGGTGCGGGCTGGTTCCCCGGGGGGAAAACATCGCTATCAGGTTGTTGGGGAGGCCGTTCTGCCGCTGAAACTCGAGGAGGGTTTTCTGGCTTTGTGGGAATGGATGAAGTGCAGCACTTTTTGGGCCATTTTTCAAATTTTAAAAGATGGGGAAGACTTGCAAAAAACCCTTTTCCCAAAAACCATTTGAACATTCGCAATGCGGGGGCGAGGGCCCCTCCCTCCCGGGCCCCGCGGACACCTTTTACCCCCAATTTCCCGTCCCATGGTTCCGATTTGCATTTGGTGGGGAGAAGCCACCACATCGATTTCTTTGCTGCATGACGCGGGCATTTCCTCCCCTTTGTGCTTTGTTCGCCGAGGTGCCAGGTGTAGAACTGCGTGACACCGTGTCCCCTCACATTGGTATTGGACCCAGTCTTGGGAGGTGGTGGGGGGTGGTAGAGGAATGGAATTGAACATTGGCGCGGGGCCCGCAGTTTGAAAACGGGGAGGGGGGAAAGCGGCGTCCTTCCAGTTGTTGGGTGTGCCTGGGCGGGGAAGCACTTCCCCCAGGGACCGAAAAGGGACATGTATGGACCGGACCGTAGTTACAGCTCCAGCGTCCGCGCTCCCGTCCCTTGGAACAAACCAAAAAGTCAAGGACGCCCCCCTTTTTTACATTTTTATGAAGAGCGGGTACTGCCTTTTTTGGAAAAAAAATTATGGTTTGGAACTCTCATCTCGGTCGGCACAAGCCATTTTTCCCAAAACGGTGAGGAGTCCCCCCCATTTGGAAAGGGAGGGAGCATACCAACAACTTGGAAGGAGCCGGTCAGCTGCTGCCCCTTGGGATGGTTGGACGCTATGTTGTCTCTTTGCAATCCCCTCGCTGAACGATGCTAGCGCCAGGGGTACAGGAGGGAGATCTGGCCGGGAGAGTTGGGAAAGAGAAAACAGTCCCTTTGCAGAAGGTGGGCCTTGCGGGTGCAATGGCATGCGTGCCACTGGCCACTTTCTGTGCTGTTTTTGCGGGGGCAGGATGGCACCACTCTAGCCCGTTTCCCCAGGGGGACGGTGGTGCCGATGTGTTGCGCGGGGCCGAGGGGGCCAACGTTTGTCCCTGGCCCCGTTACTTTTCCCACCCAAATTTACATATACCCCTTTTCGGGTCCTTCGGGTCTTAGCAAAGAACTGCCCCCGCAGAGTAGCATTTTACCGCCAAGCTCCCCACAGAGTGACTGCTACCCCCACGCCCCGCTGGCCCCGTCCCCTCTTTTTGGACCTGGGGGAACGGGTTTTTACCCCCGTGGCCGCTGGCTCCCGCCTCACACTGCTGTACCCTGGGACTCTGCCACACAACCCCCCCTTTCTGGCTGCGCCCTGCCCCCGAGCGCAACTCACCCTCTTTTTCTGAAGAGTAAGCCCCCTTCTTCACCGGCCCAAATGCGGTCGGCTCTCTCTCGATTTGTGTTTTATCATCACTGCTGTCCCCATCACCCGGGCTTTGGGACAGAGGCCACCCTCACAACATGACCTCCCCTCCCCCTCCCCATCTTACTTTTCCCCCCTCTGCAAGAACAGGGGGTATTGGCCCCCCTTTTTTTTGCTGCCAAGTAGCTGTGACTGCCCTCTCAAAATTTTTCATTCTCCTATAATGGCGCTGAGCCAGACCACATAGTAGATCTTGGCTGGGGAACCGGAGGGGCAGAGGTGGGTTTAGGACAGGGGAGGGGGGGCCCCGACCCCTCCCGGGGCCCTGCCCCTAAGGGTTGTTCTGACGATCCCACCCATTTGGTGGGTTGTTTTAGAAGTCACCTGGGTGGGAAATGAATGATTTTAGTCAATCAATCAATAACCCTTGGGTTTGGGAAAGGCAACACACCCGGCCCCGGATTACAGGGGCATTTTTGACCTACACCGAGTGACCCCTGCTTTTGGGGGCAGCCCCCCCCCTGTGGGTGCGAACTTGGGGGTGTTCCAGGAAAGTTTTTGCCCCTTTCCAAATCCCCAGGTGAAGAAACCGCCACCTTTTTCTGTCCCGACCTACTGTTTGTTCTAAAATGTACAGACACTGTTTGATTGGAAAGGGGTATTTTGTATATGGGTAAAAACAAACCCTGTATTTTAACCCCAAAGAAACCAGTTTAAAAACTTGGGTAACCCTTAATTTTAAATTGCGCTCCAAAAAATGGCCAGGAAAAATTTTAATTTTTTATGTGCCGTTTAAAAACTCTGATTTTACAAAATATAAATCCCCAAACGGGGGTTTTAAATTTAAACCCTTTGGTTATGAATTAAACTAAAAGGGAAATTTGCCCTTTTTTTGGCGGTGAAAAAGAAAAGTTTCTTTTAGGGCCACAACAGCGAACAACGCTTAAATTTAAAAACCCGGATCCTTTAATTTTAGCAAAAAAAAATGGGGCAACCAAAAATTAAACCCGCCCTTTTTTAGGGGGTTTTTAAAAGGCATTATTATACCCCGGGACCAAAAACAACAAAAAAAACTTTAAATTAACCTTCGGATGTGAATTATGTTACAGGCAAAATTTATTTTTTGGCGGTGAAAAAGAACATTTCTTTTATTAATTTCAACTGCAGAAAAATACTTAGTTAACCCTTGGATGTAAATTGCGCAAAAGAAATGTGCTGCCAAAAATTACCAGCTTTGTAGCGTGTTAAAATGGCATGTATTTTACGGAACACAACAACAGAAAAACTTGTAATTAACCTTCGGATATGAATTATGCTACAGGCAAAATTGCTTCTTTGGAGGTAAAAAACAACGTTTCTTTTAGTAACCACAACAGCAGAACGCTTAATTAACCCCTGGATGTAAATTGCGCAAAAGAAATGAGCAGCCAAAAATGAAGTGGTATTTGTATTGTAAAAACGCTGTTTCTTTAAATGAATACAACAGGAACAGGATTATATAACCCTTGAATATTCAATGTGCTGAAGAACTGTGCAGATAGCATTAAAATGTATATGCAGCTGCATTGGACGCACACTGGACTTCAGTTCCAATACCCCACAAAATCTGAATTAGAACATAAGAGAAGCAGTCTCTGAGACAAGCTGAGATACTCCCCAAAAATCGCTGTAATAAAAAATGAGTTCTTTAGTATCAGCTAACATAAGCAGCCGCGGCAGCACCTTACCTACTCAGTACAGTGAGAGCGGTATGAGCTCCCAGCGTCGCGCCCGGACTTATATAGTGCGGTGACGTCACAGAATCCCGCCGGTCTCTGATTGGCTTCATCTCTGCACATGTCATGCAGGCTATGCCCTTCTTCCTCCCATAGTGCTTTGCCCCATGTAACGCCATGTGCTCGCAGCCATTTTATCAATCAAAAGCACGCTTCGTTCCCGCGAGGTACCCCAAAGTTAGACTTCGTTCAGAACCGAAGTTTTCCTGAAATTCTAAACAAAGTCCACTTCGTTAGAATCAATTCGCCCATCTCTACTCAGTATATAGAGTTTAGTACAAGCCGAGAGGTCCTGCGTCGGGGCAATGAGGTAGGCACCGGACAACCGTTGTGAAATTAAACCTTTGTTTGCAACTTCCATGTGCGCTTCTTTGTACTCCTTCACTCAGTCACTCCCCTTCTCATCAGGATGGGGGTGTACAGTATTGATCAGCACAACTTCATGGTGCAAATCTGTTGGGTCACCAGTTCATTTAAGTAATATCAGAATGAATTTAGGAAGAAATCTAGATTTTGTGATGTGATTTAGACCACTTCTCATGGTGGAGGCCATCTGAAAATGTCATGGGGCACAATTGATGTGCAACATCGTCTGGAGCCTCTGAAATGCCAAATACAGGAGACCGGGAGATCTTATTAAACATGTCAAAGAGCTGAAAAAGGGGCAAAATTGCCAAGTATCTTTCCACTGTCAGAGTGAGTGTATGGAGAAAAGAGTCAGATATTGTCACTAGTTCCAGGCGTGTGTGAGGAACAATGAAGGAATATTGGATATCACATGGTTCCTGGATGAGGCATGGTTCCATTTGTTAGTTTACGTGAACTCCCAAAACACCAATAAATAAAGGTTGTTATCATTATTATTATTATATGGGCCCCTAAAAGTCCCCTTGCCAATTGCCAGAAACCACTCCATGATCAAAAAGTCACTGTATGGTGCATGATGTCTCTGTTGCGCACGCAACATACATTGACAAGCAAAAGGGTAACAATGTTTTGAATTTTTGACTTTCAGGCTCCTTATCTCGCCACCAACTACAGCTTTGAATGTGAAACTACCATCATTTTATAGATAGTCATCTTAAGTAGCTTATACATAAATTGGACTTGCAAGTATTTAGCATATGCTTAGTTCTGCAGAATCTTGTCATGTAACTACATTGTGCACTGTTTCTCTTTTCTTGGAAAATCTTCTTCATGACTTCTCTGCAATTTGAACTGGTGATCTTGTGCTTAGGAATCAACCTAATAATACACTACTAGGGAATGTGGGAACAGGTTATAATTTGTAATATACAAGAAAAAAAAATATTGTTCCACCAACAGAAGAAAAACAGTAACAATGCAGTTACATGACAAGAATCTACATAACTAAGCAGATGCTAAACAGTTGTAGGTAGAGAAGGGCGAATTGATTCTAACGAAGAGGAAATCGATTAGAATATAAGGAAAACTTCGTATCTGACCGAAGTCGAACTTTGGGGTACTTCGGTTGTAACGGAAGTGTGCTTTTCATTGATAAAATGGGCTGCGAGCACATGGCGCTACATGGGGCAAAGAACTCTGGGGGGAAAGAAGGGCTAGCCTGCATGACATGTGCAGAGATGAAGCCAATCAGAGAACCGCGGGATTCTGTGACGTCACCGCACTATATAAGTCGGGGCGGGGACGCCGGGAGCTCACACTTCTCTCACTGTGCTCATAGGGAAGGTGCTGCCGCGGTGATAGCTTTTACTAAAGAACTGATTTTTATACAAGATTTCTGTGGGGTGTCTCCGCTTGTCTCAGAGACTGTTCTCTTAACTTTTCTATTTTGATTTTTTTTGAGGTATTGGATCTGAAACCCAAAGTGTGCGCCCCACTGCAGCTGCATATACATTTAATTCCTATCTGCTCACAGACATTGAATATCCAAGGGGGTTCAAAGCAGTTCTGTTGTATTCATTAAAGAAACAGCGTTTTTACAATACAAAAATACACTTCATTTTTGGCTGCTCAATTCTTTGGCCCCAATTTACATCCGGGGGTTAATTAAGCGTTGTTTTTCAGCTGTGGTGACTCCAAGAAACCATCATTTTCACTGCCAAAATATATTCATTTTTCCTGTAGCTAATTCAAAGCGAGGTTAATTACAATTTTATCTCTTATTTGTGTAGCTAAAAAACAGGCAAATTTTAACACGCTACAAAGCTAGTAGTTTGTGGTGGCTCATTCTTTGCCGCAATTTACATTCAGGGGTTAATTAAGCATTGTTTTTCAGCTGTGGTGACTTCAAGAACCGTTTTTTCACCGCCAAAAGATGTACACTTTTCCTGTAGCCCAATTCACAAGCAATGGTTAATTACAATTTTATCTCTTGTGTAGCGTTAAAAAACAGCCATTGTAAAAACGCTACAAAGCTTAGTAGTTTGTGGTGGCTCAATTCTTTTTGGCGCAATTTACATCCAAGGGTTAAGTAAGTATTTTTCTGCAGTTGCCTCAGTAAAAGAAACTTTCTTTTTCACCAACCACAGAAAGAAATTCTGTAGCATAATTCATTATCCGAAGGTTAATTAAGCCTTTAAATTTTAGTAAAAATTTCACAGAGTTTTTAAAAGGCACATACAAGTCATTTTTCCTGGCCAAATTTTTGGAGCGCAATTTATATCCAAGGGTTTTCCCCAAACTTGTTACTGGGTTCATTTGGAGTCAAATACAGGGTGTATATTTATCATATACAGCTATCTTCATCAAACAGTGTCGGTACATTTTAGAACAAACAGCATGTCAGCCAGAGAGGTGGCCGGCTCGTCACCTGCTAGTGGCAGTGGCACAAACATTCCTGGAACAGGCCCAGGTCGCAGAACAGCAAGGGGACGTCGCAGCTGGGGTCACTCGGTGAGGCCAGAACTGCCGCTGTCATCTAGCGGCCGTGTGTTGTTCAGCAACCCAAGGGTTCTTGATTGGTTTACTAGGTCATCCACTTCCTCCCAGATGACATCTGACAACCCCAGCCAAGAGTTGGTGGGAACGTCAGACACAAACCCTAAGTTGGCATGGCCCGGGGAGCGGGTCAGCGGCCTCACCTGTCCTCAGCCGCCTCTGAATCATCCGGTTCCCTCAGCCAGAGATCTACTATGTGGTCTGGCTCAGCGCCACTATATAGCGAGGATGAACAATTTGAGGAGGGCAGTCAGCAGCTACTTGGCAGCGAAGAAATGGGGCCAATATCCCTGCTTCTTGCAGTAGGTGGCAAAGTATAGATGTGGAGAGTGGCATGGGAGGTCATGTTGTGAGGGTCAGCCTCGGCATACCAAGACCGGTGATGAGGACAGCAGTGACGATGAAACACAAATAGATGATGATATAGCCGACCGCACTTGGGAGCCGGGTGAAGCCATGGGCTTCATCATCGTCAGGAGAAGAGGGTGTCAGCTTGCGCGTCAGGCAGCGGCGCAGCCAGCAAGTGGGTTGTGTGGCTGTGAGTCAGCAGGATAGCAGCAGTGCGAGGTCGGGAGCCAAGCGGCCACGGGGTAGAAAACCCGCTTCGCAGGTCCAAGAAAGTAGCGGCACAGGGGCTCAGCGAGGCAGCGGCGGTAGTAGTCACTCAGTGCGGAGCGTTGGCGGTAAAATCAGCTACTCTGAGGTGTGGCAGTTCTTTGCTAAGACACCGGAAGAGCCGAATATGGGTATATGTAGAATCTGTGGGCAAAAAGTGAAGCGTGGCGAGGGAGCTAACATTGGCACCACGGCCCTGCGTCAACACATGCAGCGTCACCATCCGGTGGCCTGGGAGAGAAACGTGCCTCAGTGGGGTGGTAACCCTGCGCCGCGCAGCGGCCCAGTGGCACGCTGCCATTGCGCAGACAAGGCTCCCCCCCCTTTGTAGAAGGGAGTGTTTTCTTTGACATCTCCCGGTCAATGCTCCTGCCCCTCGTTCATGGCGCCAAGCAGCCCTTCAGCGGGGGCGATTTAAAAGAGAAAACAGTTGCGTCCAACCATCTAAGGGCGAGCTGACCGTGCTCCGTCAATTTGTTGGTACTGCGTCCCTTGTTTCCAAAATGGTGGATCTGCCAACGTTCAGAAAAATTAAGGGTTGTGCCGAGCCGAGAGGGAGGTTCCAGCCGTATTTCTTTTCCAAAAAGGCGTTCCCAGCATTCATAAAATGTAAAACAAAAAGGGGGCCCGCTTGGTTTTGGTTTTTAAAAAAAACAAAAAACACTACCATGTACTTACTTAAGCACGTGTATAGGTGTGGGAAAACCCCTTATATAAAAAATGATTTTGGGTTACCAATACTTTTAAACCCAAAAAACAACTACAGGTTAACCCAGAAAAAAGATACTAAAACAAAACTTTTAATCAAAATGAAAAGATTTGGGAAAGAAAACGAAAAAAACCCTCAAATATACCCTATAAAGGCCTGTCTACCTAAAAAAAGGGGGAAAAGCCCCAATAAGGGCGCCCCCCCGGGAAACCAAAAACTAACCCTGCCCCTAGTACATCTAAATGAAAAAAAGAAAAAAAAAAAAAAACCCAATATACTAAAAATGGAGTGCAAAAAAAAAAAATTGTGTGATTAACAAATCAAAGAAAATATACTTTTGTGTTAAAAAATATATGAATTGAGTGGATAGGAAGATTTTCAAACAACGCATAAATTTCCAATATTCCTTTTTTTTTTTTTATTTTTTTTTTAAAAAAAAAAAAAAACTAAAATTACCTATCAAGGCCGCTACCCAAAAATGGGGAAATCGCCCTAAGGGCCCCCACACTGGAACCTAAACAACCCCTGTCCTAGTACATCAAAATAAAAAAAAGAAAAAAAAAAAAAAAACACATTACTACAAAGGAGTGCACAAAAAAAAAAAGTGCTGTGATAAAATAACAATAAAACAGCAATATCTTTTGTGTTCAAAAATACTATGAATTTGATGATGCGTATGGAAAGTAATAAACAACGATAAATTTTCCCAAATTTTCCCAAAGCGTTTCCCCCTTTTTTATGGGGTTCTTCAGGGAAAAATTGCGTTGAAAACCAATACGGAACTCTAAAAAAAAAATCAAAAGTGTATGCATAAATAAAAACTCAGCCCCTTATGATGGAAAAGGGTGGTAAGATGGGCGGGTCCAGGTAATATGTCAGTCCCCGTTCTGTTCTGGAAGGTAAGCGTAACAAATTCGGGAAATCACAAGCCACAATTTTGCCAGGCAATTAGACCAATTGTTCGCCGTTGCACCCTTGTCCACGACCCCTGTATGCAAACCCCCAAAAAAAAAAAAAATAAATAAATAAATGTTTCAAAGGTGTTAGAATGCAAGGTCGGCTACAATACGGAAATCCCTGTGCAGTCAGAACGGGGAGGGAGAAAAAACAGTTAAATAAACTACTAGCCCAAGAGAAATGCCCTGTCACCCGGGCATGTCAGCAGACGACGGAATATAAGACTGAAATATCGCGACGGGCCCGAGGCTTGAATAACAGAAAATAAACAAAACAAAAGGGCAGTAAAAGGCGCAAGCAGTATTTTATATTGAAAAAAGCAGCCTATAGGAAAAATGTTTGTTGCAGTAAAAGTTTTTTAATTTGTGTAAACCATATAAAAGATCCAAACTAAGAATCCTATAAGTTAATAGATTTCAAATAGGTTATACAAGGTTGATATCCCAAATTTTGGCTTATTAATATGAACCTAAAATAGAAAAAAAGAAAAAAAAAAAAAAAAATTCGTTTGTGGCTTTTAAAGGCGTTTATAGTGTATATGATATAAAAAAAGCCCTTGAGCGGATATTTTTTTTGGAAAAATAACAGGTGAATGTTAGTAATGGCCCAATTTAAAAGGTCCACACTGAAGGCCATGAGGTACAATAGAAAACGTGGGTGTTATGTATAATAAGTACCAAAAATGGTTTGTTGATAGAATTTTAAAAATAAAAAAAAAATAATTTTAACATACAAAGTGAATTTCAAATAAGTGAAAAAATGAAAAAATACAGAAAAAGTACTTAATAATGGGCATATGGACCCATACCACTATTATATGATGTAAAAAAATATGCAATATTTGTAAATTGAACAATTTGTAATAAAGGAGAAAAGGAAAAAAATTTTGAGACCGTTGGTTCAATGATTTAAGTTTAAAGATCAAAGGGTTTCCTTTGTAATAGTTGCGATAAAGTCCCCCCCACGGGGAGTGGTGAGCCATTGTTTTAAGAAAAGGAAAAAGCAATGGGTTAATCACAGGGGAAAGGTATTCTATGGCGTGAGACCGGAGACCCCCGTTTATGGAAATATCGAATTGTTTAAAATACGGGTCATTCACGCTTTGTCTTTCCAAAAATAATGGACGGGTGGACGGAACATGATATATGAACTTTCGTTTTGCATTTGCATAAATGTACATTGAAAGGTAGCCGTCGAAATACTGTGAATGTTTTGGACATCTTAGCCCCCATGCTTTACAAAATCCCCCAATCTTTGTCCAACTGTTTTTTTTTTGTAAAAAAAATAGGGGAGGGACGGGGGGGGGGTATTTAAATTGTACAAGCGATCCCCAAATTTTCCCTCTCCTGAATGTAATAGCGGGGGCGGATCAACAAATTGGGATAATATAGGATCCTGGGTGGCAAAGGCAAAAAAATCCCGTAAGAGAGCGAAATTTGGGGAAGAGCAAGATAAGGTGCCAAAAATTTGTGTGGCTCACGTTTTTATTAGGAAATGAATGAAGAAAAAAAATTTCTATCAGGATCGGTGCATTTTGGGAGCGAGTAAAACCCTTTTTTTGGGGAACCCGCTCTAAAATCTTGTTTTTAAAAAGTCAGTTCTTTTTTGTATAAACTGTAAGATGGCAAATTTTTGCGGTTCAAAGTATGGGCCCCTTTTGGATACCCCTTTTTTTGGGCTTTTGGTGGAAAAATCTCCCCTTTAAGAAGGTGTTTCCCGCAGTTGGCTTTCTAAAAATGGTTGTCTCCAAAGTCCCTCATTAGATTTTTTATCAAAAGGTCCGAAAAACTAGTCACGGTCGTTTAAATTTTGAACGTGAACTTTAAACTCAGATTGACGTTGAGGCTTCAAAAAAGAGAGAAGGTTTTTCTATACCCGACCCAGTATATGTGTCATCAATTTAAAAGTCCCCCGAAATGATTTACTAACAAATTTTTATACCTATTTGAGAAAGACAGGTGCTCTCCCACCGCCAGGAAAAAATTAGCATATTTTGGGGGGCCCCTGGGGTCCCTAGCTGTGCCCTAGTGGTGGTAGTACCCTTTCCTCAAAAGTGAAAAAAATTTTGTGTTAGGATAAACCGAAGAGCTTAATACAAAAAATATTGGGTTTTTCTGTAAAAAGGCATCCCTTTTGGGCCCGGTAAAATTTACGCACCCAAACCTCCTTCATGGGGGGTGGAGTGTAGGAGCCTCAACGTCAATGCTGCAAACCAAAACGTCCTCCTCCCCTATCATGCCATCCAAATTTTAAAAACAGGGCGTGGATCCCAAATTTTAGAGGGAAGGGAGGTAACGAAAAGGGCGAAGTATTTTACAAATAGTGACTCGTTTTGGGTCAGATTATTTATGCCTGAAAAATTTAGGTTTGATTTTAGGGGGAAAAACCCCTTTGAACCTTAGGAAGGCCATAAAAAATAATTCCGTGGGGGTGCTGGAAATAAGAAATTGACTTTTGAAACAAAGATTTTAAGGGACAAAAACTTCCCCGAAAAACTTTTGAGCTGGGGAAGAAAATTTTTTGAAGGATTGGAGTCTAAAAAGCATAGCTTGTTTATCATCAAAATTTTAAGGGAATGTTTTTATTCAGATGGTTAAGAAAGAAAATATTTCGCTTTGTCGGCGGTTTTTTGTAATAGATTATCTGTTCCAGATTTTTAAGGGGAAAAGGGTTTCATCTTGGGGATTGAACCTTTTGGGCAAAATTCATTTGTGTGTATTTTCTCATTTCCGTCCACCCTTTTTTAACAAACTATCGATATTGTCTCGAAATGGAGGCATTTTATCTTTGGGTGACAAGAAGAAAATGGACCCAGCGGCGATCTTTTTTATTGTCCTCCAGTAGTCCCCCGGGTTTGTTTCCCCCTAAGTCGGTGGGATCCCACCAAGAGATGCCATGTCGTTCTTTTTTTTAAAAAAACTTCTTCCAAATTTTAAGTTTGCGAGCAAAAAATTTGGGTTTTCTGACCCACCAAAAGATATTGGGAAAATTTTTGCGTTTTGTTATCTTCCTATGCCATCATCAATTTATGTATTTTTGAACTAAAGTATTGTTGTTGTATTGTTTTTTTCACGCACTTTTTTTGTTTTGCATCCATTTGTAGTATTGTGTTTTTTTTTTTTTTTTCTTTTTTTTATTTGTGTAGTGGGACGGGTTAGTTTAGGTTCCCGTGTGGAGGGGCCCCTTTTTGGGGCGATTTCCCCTTTTTGGGTGACGGGCCCTTTATGGGTTATTTGAGGGTGTTTTTTTTTTTTCTTTCCCAATCTTATTCATTCTGTTAAAGTTTGTTTTATGTTATTTTTTTAGGTGTTTACCTGTAGTTTTTTTGGGTTCTTACGGTTTGTTCCAAGGGCCGGCCCGGCGGAAGTTGGAGCTGTAACTCGGTCGGGCCGTACTTTTCCTTTAGGCCCCTGGGGTGAATGTGTTCTGCCGGCACCCCAACTTGGCGGGACGCCTTTTCTCCCCGTTTAACTGGGTCCTGCGCCAAAGTCCAACCCTCTCCCCCCACCCCACCATTTAGCCTCCAAGTATGCTTCATACAATGTTTAGGGACGCGGTGTCATGCAGTTCTACCCTGGCTTGCTTGGCGAAAGAAGTCACACAGGGGGAAATGCTCCACGTCTGCAGAAGAAAACGATGTGTGGCTTTTCCCGCCCAAATGCAAATCGGAACCTTGGTGATGGCAAGGGAGAAAAAATGGTGTCCGCGCGCACCCGGGGGGGATGGTCCCTGGACCTGCAGGCGGCCGTGTTCAATCCCGGTTGTGAAAAGGTTCCTGAAGTCTTCCCAGATCTTCGAAGATTTGAAAATGGGCCCGGAAAACCCAATTTTCCCTTCGTACAAAGCCCGGGATACCCCCTCGAGTTGCGCGGCAGAACGGCCCCCCCCAACACACTTGATATGCAATGTTTCCCCGTTGGAATTCCCACCCTGCACTGTTGGCCCGACTGTATAAACAGAGAAAGGCGTTAATGATTTTTTGATGATCCAGGCGAACAGGGTACTCCCTGTGTAACTTTGATGTCAGCCAGTGGCAGCTCATGCGTGACACCTGCTGTTTGTTGAGGCCATTCGAGGGGGCCAGTTATTTGTCAGTCGCCAGGACTACGGGATGATATAACGTCTTCACTGCTTCATGTCCTGGAACAAATGCTGAAAATCTGTCTGGGGGGGGGACTGGAGATGTGGCGACTACATCTCGCGGCCACATGCGTCCGGTGGGGACTAAAATGGAGGAGGACGCTGGAGCAGAAGCATTGTCTGGTGAAATGAGTGGATTTTTTACCCAGGTGACAAGGAGGGGAGCAGGGCAGCTGGAGGAGGTAGATGGAGATGAGGAAGACGAGGCAGATGACCCACAAGCACCGTGGCAGTATACAGTGGGAGGAGGCAGGGAGCCGCTCGGAGTCACTTGTGCAGATGGCCCGCAGCATGCTGAATTGCCTGGCTAGTGACAGCCGAATAGTCAGCATCCTTTAGAATACAGAAGGTCACGCACACCTAAAGAAAATGGGGAATTTTTTGGGGGTGCTAGTGGAAAGGAGGTAATAACCTCAAGTCTAATCAAAATGATAAATCCACTGCACACCAGAGAGGTAGTGTGAAAAAGATTATCTTTATTTACATATAGCCTGGATTAGAGCTATAGTGATGAATCCAAGAAATCAAAAGAGTAATATTCAGTATTCCCACAGTTTTAGATTTCACAAGTACATAGGCATAAATAAGTAGATATGAAGGAGTAAGAGGTATTGATGTCAAGGAAAAATTGACGTTTCGGCGTCAAGCCTTTTTCAAAGTGACATCTAATGATTGAAGTAAAGGTACTTAATAGCATAGGAAAGGGAATATAGACTTGGGTGAAAAGGGGTTGAGCATTTCCCCCGGGCGTGTAGTCGGTTCCTCTGTCTTAGATACCCCGGCCTTTTATCGCGGGGTATGCACAGAACTAAAAAATTTCAGTGAGCGCCTTCCCCTGCCCCTGTATTAGTTCATTCCTATGTATTAATACCTTTTTCTTCAATATTAGATGTCCCTTTGAAAAAGGTTGACGCCGAAAAGTCAAAATTTCCTTGACATCAATCCTCTTACTCTTATATCTATTATTTATGCTATGTACTTGTGAAATCTCAAAAAATGGTGAATATGATTTTATCTTTTGATTTTTTGGAAAACATCCAATAAAAAAAGCTCTAATCCAGGCTATATGGTAAATAAAGATATATTTTTTCACACTACCTCTCTGGTGTGCAGTGGATTTATCATTTTGAATAGTCAGCATCCGGCAGAGGGATGACTTCTGGCTCTCCCCCCTATTTGGGCCCTCGCTACCGGTCCCAAAATGGGAGCCTTTTTCCCCGCTATTGAGAGGGAGGACAAACTCAAATTACTATAGGGAATCCTCCGTAGTCAGTGGCCGCTGCCTATGTGCGGCATCGTCCTCTGACAGGTTTGGGACGGGGGGTTCTCAGCGTCACGTACTATTGCCGCGGGTGGTGGGGGAAGGTGGGGGGGTAGGAACAGTACCAGCTCCATCACCAGCAACCTAAGTCTGGAGTCACTGATAGCAGCTTTTCACCCGCTAGTGAGGAGGGTAGTCGCCAGCAGCAGCAGGACCTGGAGCAGTCCTGAACCAACAGGTGGTGGCCTACTTGGACAGCACTTGCCCCCCCGTTAGAAGTCGTGGACTACTGGGCAGCCAAACTTATGTGTGGCCGCAACTTGCCGGTTTGCAAGTGGAGAAGTGCCCCCGGCCAGAGTGTGGCTTCAGAGGGGTCTTCAGTGCGGCGGGGGCCATCGTTACCAAGGAAAAACCCGCTTGTCCACGGGAAATGTGGAATGATGACCTTTGTCAAGATGAATCAGGCGTGGATCGGCCAGGATTTCCACACACCAATGCCTTTTAGGCGTCAGTCTGGGTAAACTACCCGCCTCAGCCACTATTTGATGCGCCACCCGCTGATGCAACATCTGCTGACGTTTCCCTTCTGCCTACACCATCTTTACCAGGGAAAGGTATTGCCACCCCTTTAAAACTCTGTCTTTGTGCCACTCTATGCCTCACGCTGCTGCTGCTGTTGTGGTGCCGTGAATCACACTGTGTCACTGTCCACTCTCTGACCTCATTTCTATTGCTCTGCCGTCGTCACCTAAATCTGTCATTGTCCCTCTGTGGCCTACTCCTTTTTTTGCCCCTCCCGAATGTCATTGTGCCACTGTCTGACTCATGCTGCTGCTGTGGCTGCTGCCGTGACCTCCACTACTGTGTCATTGTGCCACTGTTGACCTCATGCTGCTGCTGCCGTGCCTCCACTCTCTGTCATTGTGCCACTCTGTGGGCCCACTCCAGTTTTTGCACTCCAGAATGTGATTGTGCCCCTGCCGGACCTCATGCTGCTGCTACCGTGACCTCCACACTGTGTTTTGTGCCACTCTTGGCTGCTACTATTTTGCCACCTCCAGAATGTCATTGTGCCATGCTGACCTCATGCTACTGTCGCCGTGACCTCCACTCTCAGTCATTGTGCAACTCTGTGGCCTCCTCCTGTTTTGCCACCTCCCGAATGTCATTGTGCCACTGTCTGACCCCATCTGCTGTGCGTGTGCCGTGACCTCCCACTTCTTGTGCTCTCGACTAGCTGTGCTGCCGCCCTACTTCGTCATTGGCCACTTGTGGCCTACTCAGTTTTTGCACTTCCAGAATGTGATTGTGCACTTTGACTCATGTGTGTATCGTGTACATGTTTTGTGACCTGTGGCTGCTACTGTTTGCACCCCGATGTCATTGTGCCACTGCCCGACCTCATGCTGCTGTGCCGCCGTGACCCCCATCTCAGTCATTGTGCCACTCTGTGGTCTCCTCCCATTTTTTCCACCTCCGAATGTGATTTTGCCTGCCTGACCCCATGTGCTGTACCTGACCTCCCCCTGTGTTTGTGCACTTGTGGCTGCTCAGAATTTGATGTGCCACTGTCTGACCCCATGTGCTGTGTGACTACACTGTGTCATTGTGCCACTGTCTGACCCCATGCTGCTGCGCCGTGACCCCCCCTCAGTCATTGTGCCACTCTGTGGCGCCTTCTGTTTTGCCCCTCCAAAATGTCATTGTGCCACTGTCTGACCTCATTTTGCTGTGGCTGCCGCCGTCACCCCCACACTCTGTCACTATGTTGCCACCTGAGCTCTCAACTTGTTTTTTTCAGGGTTTTGCTGGCATGCTTTATCAGGTTTCATTCCCCTTCAGTTTTTTGGTCAGTTTTTTCCCTCTTAAGTGCCCAGGGAATTTTAGAGTGAAGCGATTCTAAGAGCGGCGGCAGTCATCTTTCGTGTCATTTCTAAAACACAAATTGTATGAAGGGCCAACAGCCTCTGATATTAAGCATGGCACAAGTTCATGCACCTGATTGTGCAGCCTGCAATAGCTGTTTTTAAACGCGATTCGTGCCGAAGTAATTCGGACCGAAACTAATTTTGTCAGAAAATTCGGCGAAATGACCGAATCGAATTTTTGAGAAATTCGCCCATCTCTAGTTGTAGGTCAAAGTTATGTATCAGATAGCCAAGATGATTGTCTATAAAATGATGGTATTCTCACGTTTAAAGCTGTGGTGTAAGGCGAGATATGCAGCATGAAAGTCAAAAGTTCAAAACATTGTTTTGCTTGTCAGTGTAGGCTACATTTTTTTTGACACCCCCATGAATACCGAAGTGTACTTGGACATTTTTGAACAGTTCTGATCGTGAGTTAAAGGAAGTTTTCTTCCAGTAAGACGAAACACACCAGATCTGACACAACCAGACTTCTTTCTTTGTGTTATGCTAAAAGGAAAAGTCTATCTAAACAAGTCTTGCACTGCGGAGGATTTGAAGAAAAAAATACAATGAGAAGTTGTACCTGTTATACAGTGCCAAACAAAAGGGTAACAATGTTTTGAACTTTCGACTTTCAGGCTTCATATTTCACCATCCATTACAGTTTTGAATGTGAGGCTACAGTCATTTTATAGAAAATCATCTTGGCGCAGATGATTGTCCATAAAACTGAAGTCTGAGGAAGGGCGATTTTGCATGTAATGCGTAATTTCTGCCAATAAACATGGTCTTTTTACCTGTCTCTATTAACATTGGAGTCTCTGCGCTATTTTGGAACCACATAGTTGTTGGCATTTTAGTGGGTCAACGATCGGCATTTTACTCAGTTTTACTCATCTTCCACTGCACCCCTCTGCTTGGAAGGGTCAGGACATTGGAAACAGCAGTGAGCTCCTTACCAGGTGACACCACCATATCACCTAACGGAGAGTTTTCCCTCCATCAGCACAACGGCACCAGGTGAGCAGATACAGTAACATTTTCTTATTACCATTGTTGTGCCACTGTAATACACGAGGGTGCGCTCCCGTATCGGCTTTTCTGTCTCCTGCTAGTTACCTTCATACAGAAAAGTGTATTTACAAAATACTAACAAAATAATAAAAATTGAAGTCTAGATTTGTAGGAGCAAAACAGTAGCAATGTTGTTACATAACAAGAATCTGCAGAACTCAGCATATGCTAAATAGTTGCAAAGCAAATTGATGCATGCAATAGCCAAGATGATTGTCTACAAAATGTCAGTCCCAGGTTCAAAGTTGTAGTGGATGGTGAGATATGGAGCCTGAAAGTCAAACGTTCAAAACATTGTTACCCTTTTGCTTGGCACTGTACTTGCTAATATGTTCAGGAACATGGAGAAGCTGGTTGAAATATATCTGGCAAAAAAGGGTGATCACTTCCAACATTGCGCGTAATGCAATCATTAACACATACGTCTAGGTATATTGCACATTTTTTTGTAATGGAAGTTACAATAGAATATTCAAGGCCCCTTTCCAATGAATGACACTTAAGAAACATACTGTAAATGTTCAGGCCACATGGTTTTTCTTTTTTCTTTTTGCTCTAGGAATGGCATATTTTTGGTATTTTTTCCATAGGCTTCTCTACAGAATGCAAGTTAGAAATATTATAAATTTAAAAAATACCAACGATAATGCTTATACAAAACACACACTAAAGAAACCTTAAAACTGATTGTGTTTTGTTAAGAGCAAAATTACAATCACAATTTGAGTTATGATGTTATTATTTAACCACTTTACTAAAGTATTTCAGCAATTCTTTTGTTATTGTATTGTAATACAATTTAAGCTCTGTATGGTAGTATTATTTATAAAGGGCACCATTGAGACACTATGTGATATAATAGTATATTGTGTATGGACATAAAAAGTCTTAATTATTATTTCCATAAAATCAGATGCTGAAGCCAAAATTCAAAGCTAGAATACATCATACATGTTAACAGCTGTAATCTGTTTTATTTGGTTTTACAGAGTCTATATTACTGTATCTCTGTATTCAGGTGCATTGCATGAAATAGATCACAAAATAATGTAAGTGAAATTTATATATAAAGAAAACCTAAACTAAATGCAAACTAGAGAAGACATTTCTAATTTTTCAGTCCATGCCTTAAATCTGCAAATTGTGTAGTTACTAAATATAACAGCTGGAAACTCTCAATTCCCCAGATGCTTTATTGATTTATTTAGTAACTATTACTATTTTATACAGTTCCCTGAAAGTGGATTTTTTTTTTTTCAAGTTCATCTATAGTAAAGTAACAATGTCCTCAGGAAACAATATTTTTACTGTACAATGGTCTTTCCAGGAACATTGTATCTTGAAACCACACTCTACATACAATGTCATAGACACTGCTCATCTGCGGCTCATGTGATTGAAGGAAGATCCAACCAATTATAATGAGCCCTTTGCTTGTAAAACCTCTGTATTAGCGAAGTGCATGCAGTGATTGGCCGGCTAGTAACGCCTCCCTACAGGTTCTCTGTACTTTTAAAATCTTCTCAGTTTGGAAATAAGGGCTTTCACTGTCCTTCGATTACATTTGAAGCCTTAGCAATTTTTTGCTTTATTACTATTTTCAGACTGATATATCATCCATTTTCATCTTTTCTAAAGTTTCCCTTGAACACGACATGGGGTTGGTGTTGCTTTACTAATGATGAAGTTCAATATATACTAAGGTTTTGACTTAACTAAAAGAAAAAGGAAAAA